>JAOCPS010595503.1:0-11083 GCA_025505425.1 Graphium colonna | reverse complement strand
TGATTGGCCTCGCTTGATAAAATTTTTATCTTTCGCGTCTTCTGTGGCGTTTTTTCTCCGTTTGTATAAAAAACGCCACTAATAATAGAGAAAAGAGTATCTAATACATTGAAAGTTTTATTGTAACGCATTATTTAGTTAAATAAAGTTTATTTAGATTTCATATACACTACGTGACAAATGACGACATGACGTGTTGACTAGCCAACTTCATAATGGTGCGCGCACATCGTAAAAATTTACTCTCATCATTTTCCCCAAACGCGCTAAAAGAAGTATAACGTCAAAAAAGACATTTTTTGGACTTACGTTTGCTAACTTCTCCGCAAGCTATGAACCGACGAAACAATTTTATGAAAATTGCTCTAGTAGTTTCTTTTTTAAATTAAAACAACTAAAAAAAATGTTTCACGAAACTATACTTCTAAGGCGTTTGAAGTGGAGACAATTTGTGGTAGGTGGTAAAAAACAAAATTTTAAAAAGAGAAAAAAAATAAGATCTTACGTATATACCTAATTACAAAACATGTCTACATAATATAAATACTAAACATTACACACCATACAATAATAAAACTTTATTAATAATACATAAAAAGGTACGTGGAAGACAAACGAACTGACGGTTCACTTGATGGTAAGCGATCCCGTCGCTCATAGACACACGCATATCCGGAGAGTCACGAGTGCGTTTCAACCTGGGAAATATAATAGGTTTATTGGTAAGGATGAGTTGGGTTTAAGGGTTTTGAGGGAAAAGAGAACGGTAGACGTGACCATCCGGTATCCCCAAAAGTCATGCATGCTTTATTTTATGCCGACTTTATAAAGGGCGGTTGTACTTCTGCGAGTGAGCGCGGCTGTAGAAGTGCAGCAATAGCTGTGAAAAGATGTTATGCTCTGCCACCTCAAATATGTCTGCCATATTAGTCCATGTGGTTGTATCGAGTTCAAATTCGAAATGCGTTTATTCACATATGCACTTGCGCGCTCTTATGAGAGGTCAAGGTTTACATAAAAATTCGTACATTATAATCTACCACCAGCTCGAAAAGCAGATTCCACTAAGAAGAGCTGGTGAGAAACTCAGCAGTTGCTCTTTTAAAATTATGTAGGCTTCCAATTTTTTCTATACATTGACTTGCTCTTCAGTCTTATTATGTGTGCATTTATGTATACGCACAAGACAGTATTCACGGCATGATTCCCTAATATAACCATGTATTCGGCATTAAAAGTGTCATGTGGGGAGATATGAAGCAATATGGCGGACGACACCCTCAAGGCGTAAATGTACCGATGCGGTCGCATTCCTTCGCGTATTGTCGTCGTCTGGGCCAAGGGATAAGATATTAGCGGGGTGCACTCGGTACTCGATTGTCGTCACATAAGTGTGCGTATTCGCTAGGATAAAGAGTTGTTGCGTCATTAATAATTTCACTTCCGATTATGTTTACTTAAGGGAAAATTATTATTATTTTTTAAAAAAATAGAAGACAAACAAGCAGACGGATCATCTGATGGTAAGCAATCCCGTTGCCCATAGACACACGCAAGATCCGGAGAGTCGCGAGTGCGTTGTCAACCTGGGACATTGGATAAAATATGTGTATTAGATAGGATGGGTCGGGATTAAGGATCTGGAGGGGAAAAGACTGGGAAAAGAAAAGGGTAACGATGCCGTCCGGCATCCCCAAAAGTATTACATAACTTATGCCGACTTTGTTAAGGGCGGTGGTACCTCGGGCAAGTGTGGCCGTAAAAGTGCAGCAACAACAACCGTGAAAAGATATTATGCTCTAACACCTCGACTATTATTACTTTTTTATAATATCACTCACCACTTAAACTCTATATTTTAGTACAATTATTTTAAATATGAAGTGATATAAGAAATGTTAAAAGTATAAACGTTATATTATGAAATAAGTATCGTAATGCTCTCTTAAATATATGAACACTGGCAACATTCAAGGAGTTATGTGTGTCAGCTAAGGACAGAATAAATTATGGGCTACAAGAGAATAGCAATTCATTAAACGTGCTTCGAAGACGAAAGGAAAAGCAAGGAAAGGCGGCTATCTGGACACCTTAAAAGCTAAAAATACTTCAAATCTGAAACTTATTTTACTGGCGATAACATTGAGCATAACTTAAAATTATTAACGTTTTTGAAAGTGATTACAAAAATATGATAATATATTACAAAATAGTGAATATTTTAATATAAAATAGTTCAACTAAGATTAGTGTAAGCTATCACTTTTGCCTCGCGAGTCGCTCGCATTTTTATTTTTCATACCCTGTCCAATACTATGTTCCTAACTTCTTCGACCTCTTACACTTAACGTACGGCAGCTTAGAATACGACTATTCACTTTTTGTGGGTAATCATTTAAAATGGGCAGCCTCGGTTCGAAAGGCTCCTGCACCCGCTGCCGCTTCCGCTCCCGCCCATCACCTACACCCCGCCCTGCGGATATTGGCGGTCGTGCGGGCGCGCGGCTACACTGTATGCGGCTATAGTCGTTTATTGGACGAGGGGAGCCGTTCGGGATTCCGCGCCGACTTAATAGTCGGGGACACTTTATGGTAAATCTAATTCGTTGGGAGAAAGTGTAAAACTTATGTAATTTAATAATAATGATGTACAATTTATATAAGCGTCAATAGCGTAATGGTCAAGGATTCGGACATCCGAGCACGTGGTCGTGGGTTCGAATACCGCCATTCGACTGATATCGTGGGAATGGTTAGAAAATATTAGTAAAATTACAGATAATTTGCTATTATTTTTATAAGAAAAAACATGTAACATGTATTAGGTTTGTTGGTAGAGAACGACACACAATGTGTTTTTTTGGGAATTTGGCCAGAGTTTTTGGTGGTACGTGATTTGTTAAAACACACGCAAACGTGATGTTAATAAATAATTCAATGTCCTTTTTTTAACTGACTTCAAAAAAAGAGGAAGTTCTCAATTCGATTGTTGTACGGAAGTTATGAACCGATTTTTTTATTTTTAATGTGAAGGAATATAGCTACGAGGTGATCTTCTATCATTTTCATGAAAACCGGTTCAATAATTTCGTTTTTAAATCAAAATAACTGATAAAATTGTTTAGCTGACGATTGCTCCTTCAGCGTTTGATGTCAGTTTCGCTGTTTTCTGCAGTGAAATAATTGTAATGTCCTTTCTACGACATTATAACACTTAATTGTTAAGTTATTTGCTTATTTAAAAAAGTTTATTTGTAAATGCTCAATTCATCCGAAGTCCCCGTTTTCCGACGTACTCTTTAAGCGCCTATGGAATTAATAAACAGCGCCCGGCAATTAAATATCAAACCAATAGTCGGTGTAATTGAGGGTTTGTTCGACGCAGCGGGCGACGGAGGGCGGGTTCGATTCCCGATTCATCGCACCCCTTTGTTGGACAATCTGTCGATGTTATATCGATTTTGCGGAATGATTTCTGTTATTTACTCGCATATGAAATTGAAATCAATATACATTATGTACAAGCTTGCTTACGTTGTGGAAACATATAGAAAACAAATGATGCATACATATTTTCAAACATAAAATAATGTTGGAATTGGTGAAAAAGACAAATAAGTTGAGTAATTTCTGAGTTTTAATAAGATTAACGAACGGCTATTTGATTTTTATATTATGGTACTTGAACAATATTTATGTAATTCGGGCTTGTATGAAAAATATAATAGGTTTTATCTCTAAATCTGTTTATTGGTTAAAAATGTGTAATAGACGAGAACTTAGACTTAAGTTTAGCCGAAGATTATTTTAAGGATAGACTAATGTTGGTTTTCATTAAATTCGACATTATATTCATTATAATTATAGGTCATAAAAGTGAGTCGTCTAATATTTCCAAAAAAATAAAAATAAAGAAATGGAATAATTTGCCATATTATTATCAGTTATTATAAAAGAAGAGGAAGAGCTAATGGCCCAGAAACCTTAATATTTTATTATATCAGAACTAAAACAAAGAAGAAAAAAAAACGCTTTAGACAACCAATTCTATAAATTTTAAAAAGCATGAATGGAATGTATAGACATTTTATAAAAACGAAAATATGTATTTTTTTTCAACAATAATTTGCCTCATTTTGCAAAAAATGCCCACTTTAATAAATTACCAGCGCACCATTTCATCACTTATTATAAATGAGTGTTGCCAATTTACGTTCAAAATAACGTATTCAAGAGAAGGAGTATTGAACAGGCTGTCTATTTAGGTCGGAGTCAAAAGAAACCTCCACAATTTATTTTAATATTGACAAGTAACAGGAAAGCACTTCAAAAAAGGAAAAAACCTTTAAAAATGGCAAAGGATATCCATGACACACGGTTCGAGGTACAATTTATTGAAGCTCTGTAAACATTTTTGATCTTATTCCTTCATCCCGAGGACCTCTTGAACAACTATCCCTATCTCTCCTATTATAAATAACTGAACGCGTCCCTTTCGCACAAATCCGATACCATTTATGTGTAGTAGCACTTGTGGTATCATGGTATCTCTTTCGCTCCTATCGCAAACGTATCTTCCGTTTCGCGTCCACTTAAGGTCAGTACAAGTATGGATGCAACCTGAGTTTTCATTGTATAATAACCATAACGATGTTCCCGCGTTTTTTTTTTCAATAAAAGAACTGAAGGGTTGAATTTGATGGGCGATTTTTTTGAATAATTTTCAGAGCTTTAGTATGTGAATTAATTTAGAATTTACGAATGTTTAGCCGCCATTGGTCGCTTTTTTAGTTCTGGGATGCCTAATGGTTCTATGCTGGTTATGTTAGTTTTTTTGCGTTAGTTAACCCGATTTAAATTTTTCCGGTGATTTATTTTGGAAACGAATATTCTCGCAGTGAATGAATCGTGCATAATTTGTATAACACGAAATTCACGACTTTTGTATGTCCAAATTATTTTGCTAACCTTGATTCCTAGAAGATGAATTATTTTATTTTATGATCAATATTTTTATGATCTTACCAATTTAATTGTTAAAAGCTGATGTGGAATGAACCATTGGCATCAAAAGGTCGTTACAGGAATACTTAGAATTAACGAAAAAGAACACAAAATTTCTACTCAGCAGAAAGCATTTGAGTTTGTTATGCGTCGATTTAACAATAATGAGATGTTTTCTAACAAGTTGTTCTTTTGTGCGAAGTGAATGGGCACACTCGAATACTTTTTACTTCAAGCAATGACCACAGTTTATACAAATCGTTAGGAAATCTCGAGTGTTTTGCAACCAGCATCCAATTATCAACTTTCTTGCGTTGCAATAGTGCAGAAGTCTTTCGTGCTCCAGTATCACGATTGTAAGTCGAACTGTATTGCATTTGGTATTGTATTACTGTTGTAATAAGGTTTGTTATCATATAAACTGTTTGTCAGTTTGTGTGAAGTGCTCTTGTGTTCTCCAATTTGGGGTGAGTTTAATGGTTCAATAATCGACGGGCTGCCCGGGGTGGGGCTGCGTTTGATATGTCCCAGGGATAGTGCAGATGGAAGTGGTTGGCTTTGATGGAGGACATGATACACCTGATGGTGTCTGTTATATGTTGATAATGGATATCAGCAGAGTTTCGTGTATTTATTTCTTTATTAACAGGCCGTCGCTAAATTGGACCTTGGCATTCCTTAACAAATATAATGTTTAAATATGTCATTAGCTACTGAAAGAATTTTGATACTTAACGAATGCCCAAGAAATTTGTTATTTATGTCAATTATCGTAATGTGATTTACATATATAACATATTTTATTATGATCAAATCACTTGTTTGGGAGTTATCGATACTATATTTCGTGAAATTTACACCCCTTGGCATTGGGCCCGATATTAAGTTATTTTACGTAATATATTTAAACAAGTGTTGCCTCTTCCATCTTCTCTATATCGTAGCTTTTTCCCTTTTTTATTTGCCGCGAAACTGATACATGGTCTGGATTGACGCCGGGTAACAGGACTCCGTTGCCTCTAGGACTTCTTCTTTTTATTAAACTCGCACAAGTGGGTTTTTTGCGATTGATTAGTTTGGCGTGTCGGTTTACCCGCACGGGAGCATCGGCAGGGGACGGAAGAGGTTGCCCTTCCCTTAAAGGTGCAGATACATTGGGACATAAGATTGTTTTTTACTGACTTCAAAAGAGGAGGGAAATTCTCAATTCGAATGTTGTATTTTTATGTACGTTCATGCACATCTCCGCTATTTTTGAACTGATTTTTAAAAAATCGTTTTACATCTTGTAGGGCATTCTTCCGGAATGGTCCCATAAAATTTTCCGGAGAATCTTTTTAGTATTTTTTCTTTTTAATGAAAATAACAGAATTCATTTTGTATATTTTTGCGCGTATCTCCGTCATTTATAACCCAATTTAAAAAAAATATTTTTTTTATATGATAGAGCATTCTTTGCAGATAATTTCATTAGTTAAAAAACCCGGTTCATTAGTTAGTTGTCTGATAGAGTACTCTTCCACAATAGTTCTACAGTTTTTTTTTTATAAAAATCGAAAAAGTATTTTGTTTTCAAACTCAAAATAACGGATAAGATATGTTTCGAAAGTACATTTTTGAGGCTTTTGAAGTCGGTTTTTGTAATTTTCTATGAAATAAACTTGTGCTTTCCTTATTATGGTCGTGGAATTTTCGATGTTTATAAGTAAGACTCATTTAGAGCAAATAAACATATTACATTTAATGAGTAAATAATTCGTATCGCCAGTACACTGGGATTGACTTTATGAAATGCTTACTAAAAACGTAATATAATTTTGAATATGGAATTATAAGATTTCCTTTAGGGACGTCATAGGGCTGCTGCTGCCTGCTCTTGTGCTCCATGTGTAGTTACGATTTTTGTTTTTTCAGGAATTCTTTATACATACGAGTAGACGGTTCACTTGATGTGATCCTTCGCCCATGGGTACACACAACATCCGGATAGTCGCGTATGCGTTGTCAACCTGGGAAATTCGATAGAACGGTTTATTGTGACAACAAAAACTTATGCATATTTTATTTTATGTTGACTTTTGTAGGGTGGTGGTACTTCCCCGGCCTAGCACGGCCGTAAAAGTGCAACAAAAGCTGTAAAAAGTTATGCTCTACCACCTAAAAACTTACACTGTTCCAATAAATCAATCGCTTGTTAAATGTAAACTTGCCTTAGACAGTGTGTTTAATGTAGTAATTGTCATTTGTATGTTTAATAGCATTTTAGCTTCATACACCTCTGTGTACTCTCTAGCCATGCGTCGGATGGCATGTAAACGTCGGTCCCGGTGGTCTAGAACATCTTTGGCAGTCGTTATAGGATGTCAGTCCAGATCCGAACTTAGTACAACCCTTTGGTTTGCGGAGGTCAGATATCAGGCGCTCTGCGTAAAAACTGAAATCCAGGTTATATTTGGGTGGATTAGAAGCCGACCCGAAGTACTTGGGAAGAATACGAAGAATACACGCAGAGAGTCACAGCTTTTTTTAGTAAATTACGTACGTTACATTTAAAGATAAAAGTCTTGTGTTACAAGGGCGTTACATCATAAATCGCACAAAGACAAACACCCAGATCTGAAACAACTATTTGTAGGTCGTACAAATATTTGCTCCATGTGAGAATCGAACCAGCAACCTGCGACGCCGCAACCAATATTTTAGCAACTGCGCCAATCGGTTATCGAGTATATACTATATACTTTACATACTCACAAGTGAACGGTTGTGAAACTAATTTGTCTGTTATTTTCATTAAAAAAAAACTGTTAAACCGATTTTCATGAAAACGATAAGGGACCATTTCGTAACTATATCCTTTAAAATTAAAAAAATCCGTCAAAAATTGGTTCATCAGTTAAGATAAAACTAGCACACATACAAAAAAAAAACAAGAATACAGCGGAATTGAGAACTTCCTTTGTTGAAGTCGGCTGAAAATCCAGATTACATCAGGCACAGTAGATTTATCGACCAAATATTAAACGGTAATGATTTACGACATCCCAATATGACACCGAATTAATAAATTGTTAACAATCCATCCAACAATGTGAGTCTTCCGAGGGGTTAAATGTAAATAAATTAAATTAAACCCATATCCTTATTCGAATCCAAATTAATTTATTTGCCTCAATAATCCCCACGAGTGGGTTCAAAAATTAATAAAACGCCCTCTGGCGGAGATTAACTGTAGAATACTGCCACGGGAACACTGCTAACGACACCTTTCATTCAGTACAAATACACCAATCGATATTCAATTTTATATTTATGTATATAAAGTTCAAGTTAGTTTATATTTCGTCGTAAAGAGGGTATCCCAGAATAAGTTTAAACCGACGGGTGGTAACAATAAAACCAATTGTTAGGTGATCCCATTATGATCTAAGTTTTGCGATTTTGATATTTATGGTTTAATTTTATGGTTCAATTTTGCACGGTTTAGGATAATTTTAAAGGCAGGGTCACGCATTCGATTGAGGAATTAGTATTCTATTGCAAAGCAATCGTACGACTGCCTCTTAGTAGGGTTGTCACTTCCGACTTGTATTTATTGTTCCGTATAATTTATTATTACTTATGTTTATGTTTCTAATCGTAGAGATGTTTGTAACTAAGATAGGTAGCATTGCATTTATAGTTCGAAAGAGCGATATTTACTCTGTTTTTAAATGGAATTTCTTACTTAATCAGCTAAAGCTTAATTAATGCAAGAAATAATTGTTATGTGAATAATTTACGAATTTCACTTTACAATAATATTATTAATATTAATGGGCGTTACAAATAACAGATCTTGTACATACAACGTAAAAAATGTTGTATTACCTATTTTCAAATTTAATAAAACAGGAAAGAAGTCAATTTATTTTTTTCTTATTGTTCCAGATAGTTTGTTTACAGAAAAATTTAAAGTTAAAGATAGATAGAAAACAAAAAAAAGATTTGAAATTCTTGAAAGACTTCGAATAGATGTTCGATTTGTACAGGATGGCTGGTGAGTCATCTTTAATGTTCATGGGCGTTATATGGTCACATGAAGAAGAAATGTAATATTAAAAGTAAATATTAATTGACCATTAAGTAAACCTAATCGAAAGTTCAGTAATTATTTACGACTCATGTGCATCCTAGCGGACACAGCTTGAGCCGTAACTTTTTCGGGTCAATGGACTGCGCCAGCTGGCCATCTGTTCACTGCCGGCATCGTATCCACGCTTTTTCAATTTATTTTAAATTTCGGTCGAAAACTATGCCCCTATATAACGTAAATATGATGACAATCGAGTACTGAGTGCTCTCCTTTAATGTCACTGCTGATTCGCCAGCCGTCCTGGATGTACATCAAAAACTTGTTCTTTCTTTGTCACGAAATAATAATGGAGTTGTGTTCGAACATTGTTTAAGTGACAACCCTAGCCCTGCCTGTGTTTAATACACTGCGCGACGCCCGGCATTGGCTGTATTTGGGGGCGCAATACCCGCCGTTCTCTGACATTCAATCTAGTCGAAATATCTGCTAATTCGAAGTCAAATAGGACTTTGCAGAAAGTGGGCGATTGTCCTACAGATCTGCACAGAGGTTATTTTGTAAGAGAAGGGAATATTTGTGCCAAAATCGATAGTGGCGATAATAATGCTACCTGAAGTCATAAATACTTGCAGAGTGTAAAAATTTCATACATATTTTTTTACAGAGATTCGACATAAGAATTTCCGTTGCTTGACAGTATAAGTTCTCAACCGAGGTTCTCAATTCCGCTGTACGTTATTTTCTTTTGATGGTTTGAATTTGTAAATTCTTTTTATATTTAAAACAATATAATTACAAGGTCATGCCATATAATTTTCATGAAAATCAGTTTGTCAGTTTTGTTTTATCAAAATACAAAAACAAAAAACAGATAAAGAACAATGCCCAAAAGTGGTACCAAAAATTCTCAAGCATCAAGATAAAAATTATATAGTAATTATTTTCATAATTTCTTAGGACATCACGCTTCATGGATTTGATTTTTAACCAGGGAATTTAATTTAAAATATAAAAGTATGAATTTTGCTTTACCTACATGACGTTTGCGCAATCTGTCATAGTGATGCATGCAATAGAAGCTATTTTCTTGAATAAATTTTTCGAATTTATCAAATGTCTCTGAAATCCGGAGTTTTTTTACGAAAATATCTTCCGTAGTAGTTAACATAATTTGATGCAACTTGGTATGTTCGCCATATAAAAATGGGCATTGTCCTTTGGTTCACGAACGTTCACATCTAAGGCGTGTTCGAACTCAGTTCCACTTTAATTTCACACGGTTTCATTTTCTATGAAATTAATTATATTTTACATATATGCACAATTTCATTGTTATTTGAATAGTTCTTCTTCTTAAAGTGCTTCTCCAAGTTATGAAGGTTAGCAGTCAACTTATTATGTTCACTCCTATCCCTTGTGAGATAAAATTTGTGGAGAGCTCGCGATCTCAGTCCACTCCCGTATGTTATGCAACCACGACTTTCTTCTACGATTTACTTCTCTTCCAGCAATCTAGCCCATAACTACGCTGGAGAAGTCAATATCTGTCATTTCTAAACACGTATCTTAGATATGCATCTTTTGATTTGAATGATGTGGATATTTTCAATGAAAATTTTCCTTCAATAAAAAAGAAAATGTATACATATTTTAAATCTCTTTAAATTTAGCTTTATAATTTTACTATATTTGTATTTAATTTTTCGTCGTTATAAATATAACACTGTAGGTTCTTGTTCTCTAGCAAGTAAGTCTACATATGAATGTTGTGTTGGCCTTAAATATGTACATTAATTGTGTCAACTTTAGAATTCAGTTAAATATCCTGTTTATATTAAGTTGGTAAGCCTTATAAAATAAATAAATAAGGCTACTCACGTTTTTTGTTTTTGAAACTTACGCGAATATTAGACATTTTTAAATAATGCAACTTTACGGATTTTATCGCGGTTTATTTTTAAATTTTATCTCCCGACGTTTCGAACCCTTTACAGCGTTCATGGT
>JAOCPS010595392.1:0-11084 GCA_025505425.1 Graphium colonna | reverse complement strand
TAAACCGCGATAAAATCCGTAAAGTTGTTTAATTTAAAAATGTCTAATATTCGCGTAAGTCTCAAAAACAAAAAAGTATAATTTAATTAACAAAACCGATTCCAAAAATATACAAATGGTTTTAAGGGTGCCTATTTATATTATTTTAGTGCTCCTTCGATTCAGACATTATCTTATTTAACCTTATGACCATGGGACAGCCTGGACAATATATTATTTCAAAGGAAAAAAAATATTCCAAATTTCGAAGTTTTCGAGTTTAGAACTTAAACTAAGACCATTTTTTGGAAGTCGGGTAAATATGAGAGAATTACTTAAAACTGAATAGTGAAGGATTACAACAAGATCTGCAGAAAATCAGTATTAGATTTGTTTCCGAATAATATTGTAATTAACTCGTCGCATTGTGTGATAGTGTCACTTAACATCAGGTGAACAAAATGCTCGATTGTTAACTTTCTCTATAAAATTAAGTATGGAGCAAGAAAAGTAGAGGTTGCAACTTGTGCCAAAACTCTCTTCGAAAGATCTGGAAACTTCTCCCGGGCCGTATCACCGACATCGGTTCCAATAAAACCCCACATCAAGATACTAACACAGTAATAAAACTTGAGACCGCGGTATCGCGGGATAACTTTACGGTCGGATCATTTAAAAAGGTTATATTTTAAGATATTCCAGTAACAATTATTTTCACAGAAAATAGCTAGATCGACTTGAAGCGCCTTAAAAATTAACATTCTTGAAAATTTTTTTTTTCACTCAATTTGATTTTAAAAAGAAAGCATTGTACCGATTTTCGTAAAAAATAATACGAGACCACCTCGGTATTACGAAAATAGGTTGATAACTTGCGGAGAAATCCAGTCACATATATACAAAAAAAAACAACGAAATTAAGAATCATAATTCTTTTGAAGTCGGTTGAAAATACTAAAAGGTTGAGAGCATTGTTGTGTTTCCAACGTAGAAAATGACATGCGTCATCATTTACGTGTGTCTTTCTTTTGGTCGTAACTTCGTATTTTTGCGTATTTCTCTTCGAAAGAAATGGAAACACCTACTTAACTCTATACGTCGCAGTCAATTGTCATTAGGGAATAATATATAAATAGCTTTTATTTTTTCGTAATGTAAAGTATATTTTACGTCTATGTATAACATAACTCATACTTAAAATTGTTGGTCTATTTTGTGATACCTTTTAAAAAAATATTGCCTTACAATTGCTATTCTCGTGACGTATATCACTAAGCGACGAAATTATTATGACACTTTCTATTTGTCATATCGTGATGTTATTTTTTTAATTTATTGATTTACAACAAAAATATTTACAAAGCAAAAAAACAAATCTAACTAAAATAATCAAATAACCCTACTCCTCGCGGTATGATGTCAAGAACGCTGGCTGCATTTTCTCGCTGAATGGTTATACTTAACCTTTGGGCGGGAATAGAACCAGCCCTCTTGTCGCCAGTCAGATTAATCTTATGAAATAGTTCTTAAAAAAATGTTTTGGTTCTTGGACCCCACGGACCAAACGTCTCTAGGTAGTCCGCACTTATAGACTCGTATTTGCGACACTTGCTCACTTCAGCTGCCTCTGATGCTGCCCCGGCCCTTGCTAAAGTTGCCCTTAGATGAGAGGTGGCCAATATGTCGACGCAAATTGGGTCCCAAACAAGATTATATGATAACCTTCCACTTCCTTGGGAGATTCAAAATAATACCGCAATGTTTGACTGAATAGAGCTTATTTTTAAATTGTCCCACTGCTTGCACTGCAAAGGCCTCTTCTAGACAGAAGGTATAGGGCATAGTCCACCACGCGTCCACTACCGTGCACCAAGTGCATATTTCAGAAATATTATTTCTTGGATGTGCAGGTTTCCTCACGATGTTTTCCATCACCGGAGAGCACGTGGTAAGTTAGTACTTAAAATTGCAATTTGAAAATTAGCAATTCCATTGGTGCCGGCATCGGGGAACGAACTCAGGTTCGCCTCGAGTACCGAATTGAAGGCAAGCAAGCGCCCGGACACTGAGCCTCGCATATATCACTTAGTCCAAAGAAAAACAGTACAAACAACACTACAGATAAATCATTTGTATAGCGAGTATAAATCAAGGAGGGCCCACATACGTCACGGTTATGACGTGTCTTGACGTATCGCACGCGCTAACTTGGCACTTGACGTCTCGCGAGAGATATTAAGGCAGTTGCGTACAGAGATGACTTATAAAATTGATAACATAAAAAAAATTCATATCGATAGTTAGAAGGCAAAGTGATAAGAGAACCATTTGGCCATTTACAGCAGAGCAAATAAAAGTTTAAAAGAAAATAATTTATAGTTTGTTTCGGTGGGTACAAAAAGAACTTAAAGTTAAGAATATTAAGGTGTTGTTTTTATAGCTTCCATCTATTAATACTGCTTGCGATACATTTTTTTAAACTTTTAATTGTTCTACTGTAAAACGACCAAATGGTTCGTCAATCACTTTGCCTTTTTACCGTCGATATATTGATAAATAAAGTAATAATCATAATCAATCTCTTGCAGAGCGATAATGACTAATCATATATTTTTTATAATGCAACATATGGTAATCAATCCAGAAATAAATGAAGTCCAGCCAAATAGGTACGTAGTATAGTACGATGCGAACTTGTTGATATTACTCGCAGAGCATAACATCTTTTCGCAGCTTTTGCTGCACTACACGCGCTCGTCTACAGGAAGTACCACCACCCTTTACGAAGTCGGCATAAAATAAAGTATGCATAACTTTCGGGGTAACCGGATGGCCAATCCTTCCCTTTTCTTTTTCACTTCTTTCCTGTCCAAATTCTTAAACCTGACCCAATCCTATTCAATAAGCCCTTTCTATCGAATTTCCCAGGTTGGCAACGCACTTAAAACTCTCCGGATGTTGCGTTTGTCAATGTGCGACGAGACAGCTTACCATCAGGTGAACCGTCCGCTCGTTTAATCTAATTTTATCAACAAATGTTACATTTGTTAATAACATGAAAATACATGGGTATAGGTATTAAAGCCTTAATGCACAATCCATTACAGGTCAACATAACATGCATAAATATTACGACTGAGCACATTGACAAAAACTATTAACAATCACAGACAAAAACAGTAATGCAAACACATAAACACATAAAAAAAGGGGAAAGGGTTCCAGGGACAAGCAGGCAGCTGACCTGGGGCCGCAAAGAAGAGCCTTATAATAATTTATATGCGACAAGACTGATTTTCCGTTATGAGGCAGTCACACAGTTGTCTAAAAATTTATAAGATCTATGTATGCGTCGGAAAGGTATTTAAAAATAAGTCCTCCGCTATTCCGTGCCGGATTTCCGTATCATATGTTTTTAGGTTTTTTAAATATAAAAATCCTGCCAAGAGCGCGTCCGGCACGCACATGGAAGGGTTCTGTAGCCATCCGATAGTCCGTCCGACTGCTTGACAAAATAAAAACCGACAAATTTCAATTTGCGATCGATTCTATACATTTTATTAAAACGTCTGTAAGTACATAAGTTTGGCGAGTTGTATAAAATTATTCCTATAAAGTAGTTACTTATAGGTATATAACATATTTTTTTTTCGGAATTATTGTCCTGACCATGACCTTTCCAACGATACCCCACACGATGGGGTAAGTCAAAAAAAATCTTTCTTTGTATGGGAGAACGGGTGAAAAAAAAATATCTTTACATAATTTTAAAAACCAATCTTTGGATCTTTAATATATATTCCTCAACCACTTTTTGTGACAAACGGTGCCGGACGACGGAGTCGGCGAGCCCAGACTACGGAACCCTAAAAAACGCCTCCCGTACTGTAAGTTTTCTGTTTTGTGTTGCAAGGACGATTTACAAATATAAATTTTATTACACAAACACACACATTGTTTCGGGTGAGAGTCAAACCAATGCCCTGGGACGCAAACAGCAAAGTAATTGCGCCAAAGTAATCATGTTTAAAATTCTTAATCTCGACCCTGTCCTATTGCATAAACCAATTCTTATCCAAAATCCCAAGTTGACAACGCACTCGCGACCCTCTGTATGTTGTGTGTGTATATGGGCGACGGGATCGCTCACCATCAGGTGAACTGTATGCTCGTTTGTTATACTTTACAACGAACTTTATTAAAGAAAAGCACCCGGTACTAGATTGTCATCATATTGAGGTAAAAAAAAATCGACCAAACTTTCCAATAAATTAATGAAGTGTGCCATCGCGCCGCGACACCTTCCGTCCCACTCCGGCCTAGCCGTGTCCGATAGGATGGACATGCATTACGTGAGTTAAATCAATATTTATTTATAATAATATTTTTATTCCTCCCACATATGACGTCACAAGTCACTCTGCATGTAGATTTTATGCTCTACCACCTCAAAAAACTTGAAGTGGTAGAGCATAAGATCTTTTCATACCTTTTGACACTTATCTTTGAATATCAAGTTTTTAACATAACTAGTTGTCTGCACCAGCGGGATTGTTTTTTTAAATTGTTTTATATAATACTGCATTAGCACACGGTTCGGTTATATATGGGCACATATCTATGTGCTCCTATAATCGATTACCAATAACCATAATCATTAAAAACAGAAACCTACTGCCGAATTTAGGATGACAGATTGTCCTAATCACTCACATGTGACGTCGGATCGACATCTGCGTTCACTTTTATCGAAATTGGGAAATTTATTTTCATAACTGATAAATTGATTATTGGGCTTAGCCTACTTCGCAGCATTTTTTTTTGCATTTATGTCTTAATTTTACTGTATACGATTTAAAAATCCATAATGGAATCCTAAGGATATTCTGATTATTGTTTTTATAGAGCTTCGAGCTCATGGACCTGATGGTAAGCGATCACCTCCGCCCATGGTCTCCCGCAACACCAGAGGAGTTACAAGAGCTTTGCCAGCCTTTCAGATAGGAATAGGCTCTTTTCTTGAAAGTACCAAAGTCGTATCGGAACCGAAATACCGCTGATGACAGATGATTTCACAAAGGTGTCGTGCGTGGAAAGGAAATGTCAAATATACATTCTATTTTTCAAAACAGAAGGAACGCCTCAATTCGACAGAATTTTTTTTGTATGTATGTTTGATAAAGGGATGTGTATACAAGGTGGAACCATATAATTTACGTGAAAATCGCTTTTATATTTTCTTTTTTAAACCAAAATAATTAAAAAATGTGTTTTACGAACTTTTAAATATGAGGCATTTGAAGTCATTCGCTGCTTTCTTGCTTAGCACTAAGATTAGTTACCAACATCACTCCTAATAGAGACTAGACCAGAACTACTTTGACGGGAAATGGCTAATGGTATGACTTTTACTATCAAAAAGGTCTTGGGTTCCATATATTGTAAAGAAAACCGTGTGGTGTCGTGGGACACCAGATTGGGACGAAGTTCCTTATTATAAAGATATCAATTTCAAATTCTATCTGAGGCATAAAGAAAACGATTTTTCGGTATACTTTTTATACTATGCTTTTTTTAGCGATAAAAATAAAAAAAAACACTTTACAAAATTATCTTAACCCCTGTATTTTGCTAACAATGATTTTTTAAAAAAAATATATATATAATAATTATATATTAAGAAACATCTATTTACATGAAAGAGATATTAGCAAACTGCAATAATAAGTAAACAAAAAAACAAATAAATAAACACAATAAAGAAATAAATTAATTAATAAATAATAAAAAAAATATATAAATGAATAAAGTCGTCCCCCGTGGACTATACATAAGACACTGTATAGCCATCGTACTTAACACTGTAGGTAAGATAAATCTTATATTACGGATGTGTATGCCAGCTAGCGTACCCCTCCGCAACGCCCCACAAGGAACTTCGTTCCAAAAATTAGGTCAACTCCATAATTCCTCAATCGTATGTCACAGAACAAAACAACGCGTATTTTCGCTCAAATGACGTTTACAATGATTTACCGAAAATCTCTTTTGTAAAACACGTCACGATTCATATTGCAAATGAACAATTTAATAATAAATTGGATATTTTCACAGCGACGGTTCGTAATGTAAATAAATGTCAATTAATCCAACAATAACCAGAAAATATGAAAGCGCGTGACGATGGTGAATCATAATGTGTGTTCAATATTTAATATTTCAACACGAATATCGATACATTTCTACATATTAACCGGAAAAGGAAACATGTTAAAAAAGTTATGAAAACTATTTTTTTTTTGTATTACGTATTAGGTACTTATTTCGTACAAGTTTATTTTCACAGTAAATTACTAAAACCGACTTCAAACGCCCTAAAAGTGTACTTTCAAAACATATCTTCACCGTTATTTTGATTTTAAATTAACCAATAATTCGATTTTTAAAACAAAAAATTTAGGACTATTGTGAAAGTGTAGTGTCATTATATTAGATAAAATTTATTTAATTATTAGATAAAAAAATATTTTTTTCAAATCAGTTCATAAGTTTCGGAGATATGTGTGGCGTTTCCACCTATCCTAATCGATTTTTTCAAAAATTTTACGAGACTATTTATGAAGAAGGCTCTATCATATAAAGGGAGAATTTTTAAAATTGGTGCATAAATGACAGAGATACGCGCAAAAATACATAAAATCAATTTTGATTTAAAATAAAAAGTACTGAACCGATTTTCCTAAATACTTCATAGGACCATTGCAAAAGAATACCCTATAACATGAAAGAGGTTTTTTTTAAATCGATTAATAAATGGCGTAGATATGCGTGAACGTACATTTAAAAATGTATAAGCATTCGAATTGAGAACCTTTCTCCTTTTGTGAAGTTGGTAAAAAATAGGCTGCATTAAAAAATAGTAACTATTTTCTACTAACTTTTCTTTATTCATTCTACATTTTAGTTTTAACTCGTATTAGGCTGATTATTTTATTGTCATATAATATTTATTTTTACCTTCTCGTAACATCTAATTCATCCTTTGAATTCAGTTTATCCGTTTGGGTTGCGGAGCTCAGATACCGGTCGCTCTTTGTAAAAACAGAGATTCGGCTAATATTTGGTTGGATTAGAAGACAATCTCAAGTAATTCGGAAGTCGGTTTGAAGTCGTTTTTCTGTAATTTTCTTTGAAATAATTGTTATCAATGGTCCTATATTATTATCCTATATTTATTGGAGCAGTGGTTTCGAAAAATTTTTGGTCTTGTCTTTGGGGAGAAATTTTTTTAAAGGGCCCATTTAAAAAATATCTCCCCTAAAAATTTACGACATTCTAAAATAACAATATCGCCTGAAAGATTTTTTCACGTATCATTTCATAGCTTTTGCTGCACTATCACGGCTGCGCCCGCCCGGGGAAGTACCAGCGCCCTTTATAAAGTCAGCATAAAATAAAGTATGCATGCCTTTGGCGGGTTGCCATGTCTACCCTTTTCTTTTCCCACTCTTTTCCTTTCCAAATCCTTAATCCCGACTCCATCCTATCCAATAAACCTATTCTATCCAAGTTCTCAGGTTTAGAACGCACTCCCGACTCTTCGGATCTCGTGCGTGGCTGCTCATTTGTCCCGCTTTCCATAAAAAAAGAGTGCTAGAGCCCTATTTAAACTGTTGTCTGGAATGCAGGGTCAGTGCCTCGCAGGAGGCGCCTACTTTGAGAACCACTGACTTAGATTATACACAAGTAACCATAGAACGCTAGTCGCCAACGGCGAACTTCAAGCGTGGATATAAACAGTATTGTTGTATATAGTCTTTTTTAATTTTTAAATTGTATCACTTTTGTTGATAAAAACAGTAACATAAAAACCATAACGGCAATGATTTTGTAAATGCACATTTCTTAAAGGGTAATAATACAGATAAAACATAAATAAATGATAAAAAACTCTGCACCAATACGAACAAAGACGAAGACTAAAGCCAGTCATTCAACTAAATCCTTTATAGAAGTTTCTGGATTCTCTTTCAGTACTTTTCAAGCACACTTCCATGATATCTCCAGTTCTTATTTCCCAAAGTTACAATCGAACAAGAGCTCCAAACGATTACCGGAAGTTTTTTAAAAGAATTCTCAAATTTTCTACTTATCTTAACCTTTTAGAAAATCGCGAGAAAATATTTAAATCAGTCCAGACTTCTTCGTTGTTTTTGTTTTGAATTATATTTGGCTTCCGCCGTACTCGCGTTGTATTTTTTTGGACATCGGATTTTCCTTCAACATTCCTGCTGCTTTCTGGTTTTTCATGAATAAAATTGTAATTAAAATCACTTCAACTTTCTCAACAATCAGAATTCGACTTCTTTATGCAAATTTAGTAAAGATCCCAGAATAAAAAAGAAATCGCTTAATATATTAGATGTTTGTGTCTTCTTTGTCATTTTGACAATGTAGCGTATGTAATTTTAATATAAATGCAATGTGTTTTTTATGAATATAACAGACATATTAGTTTGTTAGTTTGAACTGCTTTTTTTTAATAATTTTGACACTCACTAAATTTTCACCGTCGTCAGCTTAAATTTTTATAAAACGACTGACAGTTTTTCACATGAAGGAATTACCAGTATGATCAATTGCGACGTACTCTAGACGACGGACAAAAAAAAATTTCTCAATAATTAGTAGTTGTAGATAGTTTTGCCGATGTGTGCGTCGTTTGCGATATTCCTAACAAAGTGTATAAAAGAAGTTCATTACTATCGTTTGAGTATTTACGACGAAGCCAAATAAAAAGAGACAACTTAACTCATTTTCATATTGAATATTACTAAAATCAGAATTAAAAATTGAGATTTAGTCATATACGCTACTATCGACACGACCTTAATGATTGACAGTCCACAACCGTGCGTTTCCGTCGTCACTTCCCGCCACACACGACCTTCCTGTGGAATGAATTTTAGCCAGCGGTAAATTTGGACGGATACGACTTCGAGACCGAGACGGGACCTTCGAGAAAAGAGCCTACTCCTATCTTAAAGGCCGACAACACTCTTGTGACTCCTCTGTCGTTGCGGAAGTCCATGGGCCAGTGATCACTTACCATCAGGTGAGCCGCTTGCTCTTTTGCCTTCTTCTTCATAATAAAAAAAACCTAGAATCAACTGGAAACTGCACATTTTAATTAATTGTAACGAAGATCACACTTAATCGAGGCTAGATCAGAACTACTTTGACGCGACTTGACAGATGGCTAAAATAATAAGGAACAACTTAAGCTAAGACTTTTGTTATCAAAAAGGCTTAGGGTTCCGTATAAAAAGTAAAACTTAAAAGCAATATAACTCACAATTCCGTGCAAACATAGAAAAATATCAGAGCAAAAACACGTCCCGCATAAACGAGCCAAATAAATGACACGAGCTGTTACCAGCAACAGATGCTGCGAACATTTGCAAAGCGAGTGCAGCCAGCAATTTTTTACAGGATTTCAGTTTATTTCATATGTGTATGGATGTTCTCAATATTTTAGCTAGTTTTAAAAAAAGCAGCGGTACTAAAGTTAAAACTAGGTCATAAATAATGAAATTTAAAATTAAATCTCGTAAATTTATAATGATATTTTTCTAGTCAATTTCGAGCTTTTGCAATAGTTGTAAATGTATTGTAATTTATATTAATATCACATAGATTGGATTCTTCCAGTTGCAACACCCCTTCAAATTATCACAGATTTTTCATTGCTGATCCACGCCTGTTTGTCATAGCGTAATGTTGTATAAGCCAAAGCCTTCCTCAATTAATGATATTTCCCACACAAAAATAATTTTTCAATTCGGAGCAGTTATTCCTCGTTCAAACAAACAAACTCTTCAGCCTTACAATTTTAGTATAGATAGAAGTTTGTTTGTTTTTTTTTTGTTTGTACGCTCGTTACTTGCACAGTAGGGCCTTGTTTGGCTGACTAGGATTTCAGAGTTGCTTTTTTTGCCGATTTTCGTCGATCTGTCGATCGAACACAAAATTTAATCTAGCGTTGTATTTTTTCAACAGCATCGGTCGCGGTTCACTTAGTTCATGCAAATTTTTCGATCAAAACGTAAATAAAATATCTTAAAATAATCTTTTGCATACGATTGCCATATTCCCTTGCGAGTAATTTAGGCAATTTAGCATAAAGCTACTGCTTTGCTAGCTACTACTTTGGAGCTGAACAGCAAATTTTAAGGCGGGAGCAATCGCGGAAATATATACACACACACGTGTGTGTGTGTGTGTGTAAGAAAATTAATGAGCTAAGTCAATCAATTCGCATGTTAGTTTATTTATGAAATTATTACAATGACGACGGCGTCACAATATACATAAATACCAATATTTTAGGTATAAGGAATTATTATATAGTCAGTGGTAGTAGACATAGTCAGTCAGGCTATTAATAAATTCAAATTAAAAAAAAATATTTTCTAAACAGGCTTTCAAAGGTGTACAGTGCTCCCCAAGACGTATCAAATAAGCCTAAACTGGATAGGTTTTCCGCTTGTCCATCAAAGAGTTCCCACGGCCACCTTCCCGTCATCATAATACTGCATTGTCACGCAATTTTCAGCTAAACACAGATTTCAGCTGAATCGAAAACTGAGAAGTGGTTCATCATTAACTTGCAAACATTGATTACAGACACACATACAACGGCACAGATCGAAAAGCCTATAAAAAAAAGAAAGATTTGGGGCAAATTTCTACGCGGCCGATACCACGGGTAGCAGCTTGTATCGAATAAACAAATCTTCTTATAGTAATTGAGAAAAACACGAGGATTCCTATTTCGGTATACCAAACAGCAACAGGTCACCTACAATTTCGTTGAACGACTATTTACCTCGGTGAATTCTGTTTACGAACTCGGGATCGATTGGTATGGAACACAGCCAGAACAGTTGCATTCTGCAGATGCACAAAATTACATACAGACATTTTGGATGTATATTAATACACACACATAAAATTTAAATATCTGTGATTCAATATTATTTCTAAGACTTACGCGAATATTTGACATTTTAAATTAAACAACTTTACGGATTTTATCGCGGTTT
>JAOCPS010595281.1:0-11084 GCA_025505425.1 Graphium colonna | reverse complement strand
CCTGAAAAGAAAGATGATCCATGCGTCGGATGGGCATGTAAAAAGTCGGTCCTGCGCCTGATCTCTCTCCGGTCGTATCAGATAACCGTTCAATCGGGCTTTAAAAGATAAGGAACTGAGAGTGCACTTATGTCTGCGCATTCGCTTGTGCACTATAATATCTCCTGCATATTTGCCTGACCTCTGAGTAGATTGGCTGCCATGATAGAAATTTTTTCACGAGGATATTACATAATAGCCTCGTCCTAAAAATCTAGATAATAGCAGGTAGGATTTCTTCACGTTAAAAAGCCACATTGTTGTAACAAAAATCGTCTTTACTTAAACAAATAACTTTACTTTATGTAATAACACAAAAAAGTTTGTTAACTAGAAATTTTGTGAACAATAAATTGTCAGGATTTATGTACAGGAGGCTAATGCTAGTGAAATATGAAACTTTAAATAAAACTTATATTAGACCCAACACAACACTTTGGTAACTTGATGGATGAAAGGTAAGTGCAGCAAAAATATATGATTACTGATCTGGTTGACAAACCTTTTTTCCCTTGTATACTTAAAACAAAAAGTTTTTGTTCGTTAAAGCCGCATTACATTAAAAGCTTCTATTTTGATATAACTACAATTATACCTATGAAAAAGGGCCAAAATGCAAAATCACAACTTGACAGTAAAATAAAGAGAGTAACAGCCTATTTTTTAATTATACCACTCCTAGGTAAAAGCCTCCTCTAAAATAAAAAGTCATAGTCCATCATGCGGTCCCAGTGCGAACTTAACATATCTAGAAATAATACTTATTAAATATGAAGGTTCCATCACGATGTTTTTTTGCTTTTTTGGTGCTGGAAACAAGGATTGAAATTAGGTTTGCCCCGTGTAATCAAACATAAAGGCGAGCGCCTGAAACCTATTTCAACCAAAGTTATATATTATCCCCCTTATTCACACCGTTATGTTTAATGTGTATTTAATAAAATAAATATTAATATTCATTTGGATATCATTTACACATTTTATTCACAAATGCAAACCAACAAAACAATCCAACAAACGAAGATTTTGCAAAAGGTCTTCGAACTAAATGTAAAATTCATTATAGATTAAACTTTAATTCAAAAAATGAACTTTTATATCATTGAACGGTCGGTTAAATAAAAAACTTTGATTTGTCCCTTGTTCTTAAATACTATGTATGGGCAATAAATGAACACCGATGGCTCGAAAACTTGCCAACATGCCAGGCACCGAACGTTGGCACAGTGAATAAAACGTGGTAAATTCTCGAATACGCGGCGCTCTCTTGAATTCCGTACATATCTAGAGCAAGAGAATACGAAAGGCATGTGCTAACGAGGCCGGGCGAATATTTTCATACTGCTTCAAGTGCAGCTTTCAGGATGAGCGCACCGTTGCATAATAGCTTTTGAAATTACAACGACTGAAGTAATTTGTGTAATAAAGATTGCATTTGTTACCTGTAGTTGGAGTTTTAATCTACGGTAGTCCGTAACGTATTAATTCGTTGTACTTTATATCTTATGCCTCTTATATTACATTTTATACTATTACTAACTATCGAAAATAACAAACTTTATTGCATAGACCTTACTTACTTACTGTATTTAACATAAAATAACGTTTTTTATGGAAACAACAATTCTTATACCAAAAGAAAATCCCACAATAAAGGTTTGTGTAGTATGGCTATGCAGAAGATATAATTTCCTAGAACGTATGTTTTTTGTATTAATATAGAAAACATTAACTCAAAGTTCGAATCATTTAACCATAAACACTAGAACGACACTTTCTCATCTGCGGTGACCTAAAAACGTATAGACGAAATAAGTCTGAGGACATCTGAAATATGTTAAAATCAGTCATTGATATTTTGTTCAGTTTTCAAGCGAACGAACCAAATAGGATAATGATCAAGTTTCATATACATCTAAATACTTTGGAACGACAGAAGCGTCACTGAATGGAACTCCAATTTAATTAATTAAAGGATTCTATGTGCATTTCAATAATTTAAATTTTTATTAAATTGCTATATAATTACTTACCAAACATATTCCAGATGATTTGAATCAGTGTATGTTGAAAACAAGTCACCAGTCTTTCACTGATTTTAAATCAGTATTTTAATTATAACATAGCTTAACTCTATTTATATATTATAGTTGAATTATATTCTTTATTTTGTGTATAAATGGACGACTTTTCTATTTCAATCGCAATTCTAGCCATTAAGCTCTTGTCTATAACCCATTCCGTACAGAATAAAATGTGAACTTTCATAACTGGCCTACTTTATTTTAATCAGCTTTTTGAGTGAGGCCATCAGTTTGTTATGTGTAACAAGAGATGAGTGTTAATAACATTTATTAGAAATTGATAGTGTAAATTAAATGGATTTTTTAATCGAGTTCAACATTCCACACTCATTTACTGAGTAATCTTTTGCTTTTTGTTAATTTTTTTGCTCCTTTGTGCGCCGAATAACCTCCGCTCCTGGAGCCTTGGTATGTATGGGGTCCCACAGGAATCTATTCTTGGACCTTTTCGTTATTTAGTCAGTAATAGTCACAAGTTAGTGAAGTTTGCTGATGATACTTCTTTAATTTATAAAGTTACACGACGTTCCTCCAGTTATGATGACATTAGTTCAGTGCTAACAATCAGTTCAGTTTATTCATTATTTATTTTATTTTCAAGGCTTACCAACTAAATATATACAAAACATTGACATACAGAATGTGTTTAACATAAATGATAAGTAAAACAATATATGTATATATTTAAATTACAGTTAAACACAACATTTATATACAAACTTATATTCTACAGAACAGAACCTTAAATTATACTATAACATTAGAAAAAAAGAAAAAAAAACAACTATATACATGTAAAATAATTTAAAATTACTTTAAGAGTAAAAATAATAATCTTTAGGATTAGACGAAATTAAAACCTTAAAGAGATTTAAAATATGTATATATTTTCCGCCTATTAGTGTGTAGATTTTCAGAAAGAATATCTATATCAAAGTCCCGGAAAACAACATTATGTGCATTCAATGAAGCTGTTAATAGTGTTTTGGTAACATATTCATTTTTAATGTGAAAGGGTTTGTAATTTTGTATCCGAGCATTGGTTCTAGCTACACTTATATTTATATTGTACAAAAGAGACCGACAATCCAGTTTAGAAGTGAACAGTTTATGTGGGAAGACTATGCCCATTACATCTTTTCGCCTTTCTAAAGAAATCATGTTAAAATGATCTTGTCTTTTTTCATAACTCTTTGTGTTATATTATATCCCTCCAACACAGCTTAGTCTAGATAGAAACTTTTTTGTATGCTTTTCAAACGCTGTATATTATTTTGGTAAATAGGATACTATACAATAGAACAATAGTCAATAATTCTACAGACTAATAAGAAATATAAGCTTTTTAGCGCTGACATTGACTTAAATTGTTTTGTGTTGCGATAAATAAATGATAACATTTTCATGTATTTTTTGTGTTGTTTGTGTTTATGTTAAGTGGAATATGATTTGTAAAGCGCATTCCTGAATCAATAGTTATTCCTAAGTCTTTGACACATTGAACCCGATTTAAGAAATTATTTGAGATATGGTATTTACTTTAGAACTGTTTCCGTTTTCTTGAAAATTTTATATAAAAACATTTTTTAACTTTTTAAGACATTTTATTGTGTTTACACCAGTGCGAAATATTATTAATATCCTTTTGTAGCAATATCTGATCTTCCATGCAATTTACGGTCTTACAAACTTTTAGGTCATCTGCATATAAAAGAATTTTATGTCGTCTATAAATATGCAAAATAATAATAGACCTAGGATGGAGCCTTGGGGAATTCCGGAAGTTACTAGATATATATCTGAAGTAAAGCAACTGACAACTACTCTCATTTCGCGATTATGCAAATATGACTTAATCCATTTAAAAAACATCCTGTATTTATTTTTATTTATTTTCCTCCTTTTTCTAATTTTATCCTTGCCGTTCAGTTAGTTTCATCTATTAAAAAATTTAACGCTTTACACCACCAATCTTTTTAAAGAGTTTTTATAAGGTTTTGAGTTTAAAATATTCTCAATATTTTCTCATATTTTATTTCATAACCTTTGTTTTACTTCTAATAGTGATTAAATTGGCCCCTTTTTTTAATAGATCGTTTCTTTTTTTCGAGATTTGTCTTTTAGCTCTTGAATTGCCCTTAGTGTTCCTTTCAAATTCTGCTGTTAGTATTTCTTATAATGTATTTTTTTGTGCGCTTAAGTAATGAAAAGTTGAATCTAACAAACAGTTGAGATTATTTGTTATGGAGCCTATTTGACAATGTGGTTTTTACTTTGAAATGTCAGCTTAACTCTGAAGTAAATGATGTAATTAGATGTGCTCTAAGCTTCCTATAGTTGCTACTAAATTTGATTTGCAAAGAGATTTGCCAAGATGGCGCGATCGTTTAATGATTTTGGCCTGTTTGCGACAATGTAATTTATTTCATTTCAATATCGGCCATTGGGCGATAGTCTGTCTATCTTCTGGGAGCTCTCTTTTTAAATTGACTGTTTAGTTGTTTCATTTGGTTTTCATAAGCCGTTCATACAACATTAAAGGATATTTCAACGTTAAAGGATAAGTAAAATTACTCAATTCTCAGAGTAGTGGATTTGCTTACATGGTTTGGACGATAGAACATATTTCTTTGCCTAGCGGGATTCTTACATTCAATATTGCAATTCTTACTATATACTATATCATAATTATTTCTGTACCTACTCCATGTCTTCCTGGTGTTTCGCCTTTATAGTATAATATGAAGTCTTAGTACTTATCAATAGCTTCGCTATTTCTTCTTACTTCACTCAAACCGATGTTATCCCACATAATATATTTTATAGATAGTAAAAAATCTTGCAGTATCTCTTCTGATCTTAAAGAGAGTGTGTATAAGTTACATGTTCAAAGTTAACTACGTATGAGGCAACTTCATCTGAGGCATAAAGGTCTTATAAGGTCATTGGACGGTAGAGGTCGTCTTCGTTGATTTCTTCGTTAGATAGACGATTTATCTTGATTGTTTTGCTGTTGTCGGTGTCTATTGGGCGCTTTTTGTGTTAGTATGTATTGACAATGACGTGAATCTAAATAATAAGTAAAATATTTTGCACTATCATAGAAACAAAAAGTACGATTATTTAAAGTTTTATTCAATAATCTATATTTCAATGTTACAACCTTCTATATATATACAGTTCTATTTTTTTTTATTCCGAATAAAAATCTCTCAATTTCTTTCAATTCCAAAAGTCAAATTTATCAATTTTTAATTATATGCGGTTAATATTCAATTCCTTGTGCCTGAGTTTGCGATTAAAGCGTTTTGTGTTAATGCACGTGCATTCGCATTATCATTTCCGCGCAGTGAATCGTGTCAAATTTTTATAAAAGTTATCCATTCATTTTAAATTTTGTGAAGACAATATATATTTGCAACATATGATTTATGTGTAAATAATGAATTACGCGAGCATCTCGCATATTTTAATGTAAATAATTGTTGAGGTTATGAAATTTTAGAAATTATTGAAATTCGTCTATTTGAATACAATTGTTGTTATCAAAATATAAGTATGATTCCCTTTTTTATAGACGACGAAAATAACTAGAAAGTCGACAAACCTTCAGTTAAATAATAATTAGGCTTGTTTCAATTCAAATACAATCCAATATTATCACCTATTATAAAAAAAGTGGCCACTGCCGCCGAGCCGTGTTTACATAGTTGGATGCACATACGTTTTCTAAATATTTATACAAGTTTCGATTGAGGCTACTCAGAAGTCAATAATTTTTATTTTAAATATCACTTTTATTCTGTACATATGATGTCTAAATATACCGTCCTTAAATATTAAAGATGACTCACCAGTCACCCTATATCACGAAAAACCATTTTACTCACCAAAGTATGCACCCAAATTTTGTTTGTAATTTTTTTTTGTGCAACACATTGTTGCTATTTAAGCGGCAAATTCAGCCGCAGCAGTTCAGTTTAGCCCGATGATATAATATCTTGTGGACATCTATGATTTCCTGGACGGCCAATTTTACTGCATTATTGGAATTGATTTTTTTTATATCAAGAAGTTTTCCCAAATTACAAAAGAAATGGTAGTCTAAGGGAGCCAGATCTGGCGAATATGGAGGATGATGAAGAAGTTTTAACACCGATTCCCATAGTTTTGCCACAGTCTTTGCGCAGGTTTGGCGTTATCTTGCAGTAAGACATAATATGATCTACCGATCAATCTAGGTTTTTTTTAGTTCTAACATCATTTTGTCTTGTTACATACAGCATATTTCTGCTGTGATCCATGAGCCTGGTTTCATGAACTCGTAATGCCACACCTGCACTAGCCCCTTAAGCACTGACTATTAACTTCTTCTGATGAATCCTTACGCTTTGGAATATTTTTAGAGATTCCTTCTTACCGAGCCACTGCTCTGAACGATTGCGACTGTCATATTGAATTAATTTTTCATCGCAAGTGATTATTCGATTCAAAACTGGATCAGATTTATAGTGAAAAAGCAACATCAAACAAACTTTCGATCGATTCATTATAAAAATCAACAATTTTTTTATTAATAATAAATTTTAAAGCTTATGATAATTTTCACACATGACAATATGTTTAGCTACTTAACAAAAACAGAAACAGAACCGAAAAACCATACCAAGCAGTCAATGTTGGCAAAACTGTCAACTATAAGTTTTTTTAAGACCCATTATTATAAAACCGTCTTTACTTTAAATTATGCCTTTGACTAATACCTGATACCGAACAGACAGAGAAAAAGTGAAACAAAAAATTTCCAGTAATTTCAGCCGCATAACTTTATGAGGCATTTATTAAAAAACTCCTATTTTGACGTCCTTATATGACATTTCAATTTGACTAAGATGTATTGATGTCGAGACGCCGTATTGTAATATATGAACAAAAACGTTATGTTAACTTGCTATCGTGCCAGGAAGTGAATGTTGGCAGAGTGAATAAAATCGAATACATCGAAAACATCGAATTCTCGAATACGCGGTGCTCTCTTGAGTTCCGTACGTTTCTAGAGCAAGCAAATGCGAAAGGCTGACTAAAAATGTACTAACAAGGTTACGCAAATATTTTCGTGCTGCTTCAAATGCAGCTTTCATGATGAGTGCAACATTGCGTATTATCTTTTGAAATTTACCTCAGTGGAAAAATATGGATTTCATTTGTTATCTACAGTTAGAATAAACTACAATTACTGCCTCAAAAACCCCACTAAAAAGGTTTATGCAGAAGGAGTTTGTTTGTTATTTAAATAAACACTTTTTATTTGTTATTTAAATAAACTTATCTACGTGCCAGCAAATTATCCCCAACATTCAAATGCAATAAAACAATAATTGGTTATCTGATTAATCTAATTAGTCATTAAAGATCTGACCTTAACTTCATCCCCATAGAGAAAATTGCCCGTTAGAGAAAAACTTGTTATAGAAGGAAGTCTTAATTATGGAGCATCATGCAGAGGTTTAAAATCGCGGTTGCTTCTGATCTTCTATTACTCCGCACGAGTATTGAACTCTATTAAAAAAAATGTTTGCGACCCCTCAATAATTGGAATATTTACAGATCAAGAAGAAGATATCACATCCGAAAACGTATGATTCTGGATTGCTATTACTAATAACGCCGCCCTTTGTGCACTTAGTTTTATAAATATATATATTTGTGTTTTTACATTCATGGTGTACTATAAATTATATTCATTCATTTATCCATTCTATACCAATAAAGAAAAAAAAAACTAACTCAACGATCGAATCGCTTACCTATCAACGCTATAACGACACCATTTATTCCGTTCCACCTGCGGTGACCTAAATCGTAAACACGAAGTAGGGCAGCGAAAAGCGTTTGAAACATGTTGAACTTGTTCATTTTAATTTCGTTCACATATCGAATGGAATTGAATGACGGATAAGTTTCATTTACGGCTATGTAAATGAAGTTCAAAACATTTCATCAGTTTAAACATGCTTTGCATCAAGATGGCCATCGAAAGCAACTGCAAAGCAACAAAAACTTACATTAAAATATTTGAACGGATAGGACAATTTTTATATTTATTTGTTTATATATCAATATTTATTCTTTGACATGTTTTGTATTAAGTACGTATTGTGTAAATCAACTCAATGTAACGACAGTCAAAAAGCTCTCATTAAATCAAATTTCAATTATAATATATCTTCGTCTTCATTTATATATATATACATAAATTATAATCTTTTCACAAATTGCTGTTTCGCATTCGAGCTATTAAGATAAATATCATAATCAGTTCAGTATAATAATTGGTCTTCCCTATTTTATTTTATACTGTTTAATGAGTAAGGTGGTTGAACTATATTTGTAATCATCAAGGTACGGACGTTAATAATATTTACCAGAAATTGCTTGTATGACTCTTCGCGATGAATTCAAATTTGATTGATTATCATGAGATATTAATATTTTCTCATGATACGTCTTTAATATTTTTATTTAAAACAGGTTCTTTAAATTATAAGGATGGCTAAAATATTTTCACAACATACATATAAACAGTAAAACATTTTGCTACTCTGGCAATTTTCACACATATTGGGGTATGCGTTTTAAAAGATGTCGAAATATACATGTTGAAATGTTTGGTTGGATCTATCACTTTCACAATATTCTTTGACAACGCTCCATCTGGATTATTCTCTAATCTGAGTTACAAACAAATTGCATGTTTACGCAAAATACATAAAATTTGTGACACCTGATGTTAAACAATTAAAAATTAATATATTTCTAGACAGAGACGTGTTAGTTACCTTATTGATTCGATAGTATTCCTTAGCATGACAAGAGATGCAAATTACTGTAGGTCCCTCATAATAGCCTGAGTAGTAGCGCAGCAGCTTAAGACGTTTAAAAAATTGAGGCAGTTAACTGATGTAGATACGGTCCGTTTTATGTATTTCAACTATTTTCATAGCAATTTTATGGTTAATAGATTATCACTTTTAATAACACAAAGGAAATATTACCTTATTGTTACGTAGCTCACGCATCGTGGCCAAACCAATATTAATACAGCTGCTGGAGCAGCAAGAACTGAGGAGATATGGGCAAAGGATTTGCATGAACGTCCGGAACAGTAACTAGAGACCACTTGTCTGACGGTCATGTAGAATAATCATCTTTAATGTAATAAGCCGGTTTACACGATCTAATCCAACAGTAGTATTCCTATAGTCTACGTTAATAGTAATTGTTATGTAATGCCGCTAAGTAAACGCATAGATCAGTGGTTTGCGGCTACGTTTTGAACGTCACTTTGCCTAAATTGCTGCACAACTTTGTAAACGACTTATAATTCCATGTAATATGCCGGGGCGGTAGACTGCCGAGCTGTCAGCTTTTTGCTGAAGTAGGCTAGGGGCTGCCAGTGATAGTTGATGTTCTGTTGTAAACACGCGCCAACATGGCTTGATGAAGCATTCGTGAACAAACCAAGTTTCGTATAAGGTACTGGGTGAGCTAATGCCAATGTTTCAGTATGATGATCTTTAATCCACTGAAATGCAAGTGCACAATCTGGAGGCCATGATACCATTTAAGGAAGGGCCTTTAAGCTGCATTGAGGCGAGAACATTATTTAAAGGAGCCTGAAGTTTAGCCGCGTTTAGGAGAAAGTGGCGATAAAAATGACCATGCCCAAAATTTGCGAAGACCTGCAAACAGCTTTGGACAAAGGGAACAAATATGCTATTCGCTTGTTTATTCCATCTCTGAAGCGGCGGCCGATTAACATCTTGGCTTATCTGATATCCTAAAAAGGTAATTTCCCCTGCACCAAACACACATTTACATGAGTTAATAACCACACTATATTTATATAAACACTGAAAAAGGATACGCATGTGGACCATCGGTAGTGGATATGAAATGCTCAGTCATGTCAAGACAAACGTGATAGTTGGATGGTTAGATGGTTCTGTTAATTCCTGGTGAGCTCGTTACTCTCACAAATTCATAGCGAATTTTGCCACATTGAGAAATGCCAGGCACCGGAATAACGAAGGCACCTTTCTACTTGTGCTCGCTGATATGGGCGACAAACTCCCCCGAGTAAGCGCCCGAGGCCTTGGGAGCCAGAAGAGCAAGTGCCAACGAGCAACAAGCCTCCCGTCTCCCATGGCGGATACGGTGCAGGGCTCCGCAGCTCACCCGGATTCAACCGCAGAAGGCCGAACCGCCGACAGCTTCTTGGAGGGCTTAACGGCAAAGACGACATGAAACCAGGGGACCGTCGGTAGTGGAAATGAAATGCTCGGTCGTGTGTTTTTTTTATTATAGGGAGGGAGGAAAACTTGATGGTTGGATGTTCTTGTTGATAACTTCGTTACTTCAACAAAGTCATTGAGAATTTGATCCCATTGAGAAATACAAACAATAACACAGTACAATCATTATAACAATATTACCTTAATTTTACCGTTTACCATATATTAATAATACTTTAAACATAAATTACTAATAACAAAATGTTGAGACTTTTGAAGTTTCGTATATTTCTAACAATTTTTAAGTATGTTGTTTGAAGTTTGTTGACTTATTAGGTAGAACATTTGTTTCAATGTTATTAAAATAAAAGTTATAGCAGTGTAATGTTTGATACATAGGGAAATGTTAACAGCGTTTCTGCGACATTTTACGAGTGCAAACATACAATTTTTCGTACAATTTTGTAGAGATTAAATAAAATATATTTTTTAAATGATTCCGTAAGACACGTAAGTACCAAAACATTTATAGTTCATGAATCGCAAGATTTCTTTTTGAACAGACTCAAAAGCATTGGTGTACCTATCATAGTAAGGATTCCATATAGGCACGGTAAATTCAAGCTGGGAACGGATCAGAGATTTATAAAGATAGATGTAAGTTGAA
>JAOCPS010595170.1:0-11085 GCA_025505425.1 Graphium colonna | reverse complement strand
ACAACATCTAACGTATTCCTGTTTATGTTAAATACAACTCATTGTGACTCAACAAGATCCTGTATGCAAAGAGTGCCTATTTTTATATTATTTACTTATTCTTTATTGAAAGACCTTATAATTAAGGTAACAAAAGACGGAACTAATAAACGCGTTAGTTCCGCCTTTTGTTACCTTAATTTTAAGGGCTTAAGCATTATTTTCTAGTCAACGTTGGACGTGGAGACAAAATACTTACATAACATTAATACTAAAATATATAAACAATACAATATACATACATATATAACTGATAATACTTAAACATATGTACATACATATTTGTACATAATAGATCGTTAGTGACGACAATTATATTTACCATATTAGTTCTTAGCAGTGGCCGATTAAATATTAACGGCGCCCTAGACAAGCACCTCATCGGCGCCCCTTCTTCTTTGTAAAAACTCCTTTAGTTAGTCTTTTCGTTAATAAGTTTTGTCCGTGCGCCCCTTTATTATGTCTAGGCACGTGCCTAGTTTGCCTAAAGGATAATCCGCCACTGCTTATTAGCAAAGTTAAAATGATAAATCTAAATATAATAGGATTAAAAAATATTGTATCGAAATTCAATTATAAATTTATGACGTTCTTAAAATGCAAAATCTTAGCATGTGTCAGCTATTAAATTGGACGACGAAGATTATGGCGCGATAAATCTGCGTATATTAAAATGCAGTATGTGTGCGCTGAGGCCAAATGGCGTTTTATCAGATAATCGAATAATTAAAGATTATTTATAAAGAATGTGCATAAGCATAAAATATAGGATATTTCGTTTACATTAAGTGTGACATTAATAATATTGTGACTTAATAATTACAAAATTATCGAAAGGTGTAACCCGCGCGGGTTAGTACTTTGTATCCTAGCTCAATGTACAGAAAACTTATTAGCTTAGGATACTTAAATAAAAGAACTTTTTTTACATAAATCACAAAAAACCGACTTGAAACGCCTCAAAAGTGCACTTTTATAAATTTTCGGGAGTTAAAAAGAAACTACTAAACCGATTTTTGTTAAAATAGTATGGGATCAATCCGGAAGTACATTTTTTGTTTCATAAATACTACCCCGTTGATATACTCCGATACAAAATATTAAGATATTCTTCAAAATATTAAGAGTTTCCATTAGGAATCCTGATAGATCTATTTGGTTTGAAAAATCTCCATCAAAAAGTTATATTGTAACGTATCAGTCAATACGAAAATTTAAAATTTATACGGGTATGCGCGAACATAGCTATACAAATAGAAACACCCGAATCGAGAACTTACACCTTTTTTGAAGTCGGTTAAAAAACTCGGGAAACAATGGAGCAGGTAATATATGTAACTATTGAACAGATTTTCCCGAAAATTACAATTTAAACAAAGAAAAAGGGTATTTTTTATTAAATCGTGTTTCACATAACGCAAAAACGACGTAATAAATATGAAAAAACTGTCACGTCTCGGTGATGATGACGTTTCGATTCTGGTAAGTCCCGACTTCAGACACTTCACACGTGCTAAGGGATTTTTGCCCGGCTGGTATACAAGATGTCAACTGTACTGTCAAATACACATTAAAAAAGAGAAAAAAAAATGTTATATTTGCATAATAATAACAAGTCATTAATACACAAAGGAATAACTGTAAGTGATGATGATGTTGAATTATTTTTAAAAAAAACTCCAATCGCATGATTGTTTAGGTTATAAGCAGGATGTGAAATTGGAAAGAAGCGCTCTATATTCTACCTTACCGGGTCTTAATACACTGTTAGGTGTCCCCTAATTAAAATATGCAATTAATTTCAACGTTGGGTTTTTCGCAAAAATTTCACTAACGCACCCTAGTGAAATTTTTGCGCAAAAACCCAACGTTGAAATTTAACCGTACATAAAAATTTCACTAGGGTGCTCTAGTGAAATATTTGCGCGCATTGACACTATCTTTTTTTAAACGAAATATAAATTTATTTACACTTTGATACATAAATATATCATGAATAGTATTACACTTAAATAATCGTGGTCCGTGGATAGTATTGAATGCATCACTCAAATGTACATTTTTCAATTCCATCATAAAAACAATCGTAGCCGTCAAAAATTATTTATTACGTAATGTGTTTATTTTTTTACGTATTACTTTATGTAAATTGTGTTACGTGGCGAACATTACCATAAAAAATCATAATCGTTAAGAATAAAAACGTAATTTAATCATCGTACATAAACACAGGTTATATTTGCAGACAAAAACTAATCCTGGAAACTAGTTTAAAAGTATATAACGTCGTTATAAAAATCATGTGTTTGATATTTGAGAAGATAGTTGTCAAGACAAAAACTAGCCGAGCAGCTAGTTAGTACTTTTATTGTCAATTATTTATGGTACGTGAAAAAGGTTATTTCCTAGAGGTAAGATGATTGTTCTATTTCCACCAATAAATCTAGTTGAAATCTTAGTAAGAAGTTATTAATAGTTGGGCACATTTATTTTTCACTAAGGACGTTCAACCTAATCACATGAAAATATGTTACACTAAAATATTCAGAATACCCAGGAATATAATTAATCTCGAAGCCTTGCTTTATGGACTACGAGAAAGCCTTCAGCGTGTCAAGACCTGAGCTGTTATTGAATCCATGTAGAACAGCCCAGAACTGATTGGCAGTTGCCATATTCAAGTTCTGAGACATTTAGATGATTCTGCTACCATGGCCATCTAAGTACAAGGCAACTCTCAAGATGTAATTCCATGTGTTAGTATAAGGTTTAATTTCAAAACCAAACTTTTTCACCACTTTTGCGTCTTACCTGTATTAACCTACGCAGTCGAAACGTGGACACTCACCATGGAGCTGATAACCTATTTTCACAGCTTTTGCTGCACTTCTAGGGCCGCGCTCGCCGGGCAAGTACTATCGCCCTGTACAAAGTCGGCATAAAATAGAATATGCATGACTTTAGAGGTTGCCGGATGGCCATGTCTACCCTTTTCTTTTCCCAATCCTTTCCCCTGGAATCCTTAATCGTGATCCCATCCTATCCAATTTCCCACTGGTTTCCCACCGTCTACTCGTTTGTCTTCCTTTCCATAAAAAAAGGTCATATAGCCAGCTATAGAACGCGTGCTATTCGGAGTCTCTCTGGCAGATAAAATAAGATATGATAACGTTCGCTGTATGTCGGTAATTCTGGTTTCAGAATTACCGACATGAAGAATTAGCACACTGAAATGGAAGCGGGCCGACAATGTCTTAATTTTAATAACAGAACTGTAACTATGCCAAATTGTCCTGACCAAGTCTATCAAAACTGTTGGAAAAACATTCAGCTACTTTACTAATATTGTAAATGCGACAGTAAGTTTGTTAATTTGTTTATTTATTATGTTTTTACAAAATAATTGACCGCCATGACGATATCTATTGCCAGGGGAAAAACCTATAAAATGCCCTCTGAGCCGTTGTCACTATTAGGCGTCGAATGCGGCCCAGCGGTGCCGGCACTGGGGATCGAACTCAGGTTCGCCTCGAGAAAACAGAATTGAAGGCAAGCGCCCGGACACTGAGCTTCCACGGTTCTTAGATAGTCCTTTTGATAGAGTAAGAGATAAATAAGAAAGCGGTTTACCTGATGGTAAGGCACCACCTTCATCCATTGATTCGTGAAACATTGACCTTTAAGAAAGGTATAAGGTTGGACCTCCAAGGTTGATGATAGAGATGGTAATGATGAAATACCATAAGCAAATTTGCTGTGTCGCACGATATGCGAATTCAGCAGCAAGTATTAATCCAAACTTTTGGATAAAAAATCGTTAAACACTTCCGTGGTATCTGCTCTTGAAAAAGCAACGCCTCTTCTTGAGTCTAAAAAATCAAGCCCATCGGAAAGAGCTTGGACATCGACAATTCAATATGTTCAACCAGCCTTTCATTTAACCATATCCAGTATATGGTTAAATGAAAGGAGTCGGTAAATGGCCCACGTGTGGCCAAACCAGTGTTTTATAAACTAACTTGTAATGAGATAGCTGCAAATACTGATAGAGTCTGCTAACGATGCCAAGTCTCTCCATGTGCACAGGCGGTAAAGATGGCATATAGAAGTTCCATTAAGCAGATTTGGAAACAAACCAAAACTTACGAGTGCCCGAATAAAGAATAAGTATTCTTAAAAAGAACTTTTTTGCCACTGTGTCCTTTGCTACGTTATGAGCGCCTTTGATTGGTTAGAGGCAAAATTATACCACTTCTTTATGCACAGGAGTTTTTATTAAAAGACCACGCCGTCGTAGTCAAGGTTCTATATCACTTTAACTTATGACCCATCCAAGATTGGGACTGATCACTGATAGGAACCCTAAATAATGTAATATATGCTACATATCTTGAAGGCACATTACATAGGCAACATAATTATAGACGGCGCTGGGATTGTCCAGTGAGGAGCAAATTGCATTCAGGCATATGATGTAAAAGAGGACCACGTCCCATCTCAATTTGCTAGTTCACAGTGCCATACGTTCTTACGTCCATATATATCGTATCCCATTGGGATCACGCCATTCAGACTGAATCAATGATCAAAACGTAAAACGTAAACAAAAATGAAACGTTTGGAGCTTTAAATCGGCTTGTACATTACAATAAGTCCCACCTGAGCTAGCCTAATGCACTGAAACAAAATACAAAGTCGGTATTTGATGGTTAAAATGAATGTTTAAGAACTAAGTGATTAAGCTAGGTAATGCACCTAGGTGACACACTCCTCGCATCCCCGGTTAAGACGGCCCCGGGAACCACATTCCAGGAAACTGTTCCCGCAGGATATAAGAATTACTTCTATATTGTCACCCAGTGTTCCATACAACTCAACCTACAGATAATGAAAAAAAGCTCCCAGTTTTACTGGTATCCATGTATGTTCCACGATAAGAGCTTTAACGGAACTTAAACTTGGAATATGGGTGTACGGCAGTCTTAGTTGAATTTTCAAGTTCGTTGGGAATCAAAGTTGAAACGACAAATATGTCACTAGATGGCGTTAAACGAACTAATTGCTTTGTCTGAGTTCACAACAAGTCACAAAAACTGTCAGTTTTTAATAAATTATATAATTTTTCGATCGATCGAAGCGAGGTCTTCAATTATATTTCAATTAATTTCGGCATATACGTACAATTTTTAGGTTCGTTGGACATAATAAGAAAATAATTTTGGGTACAAAAATAAAATAATTATCTTAATATTAAATAACATAATCATATGTGAGTAAATATATGATTTCGTTACATAAACCGTTTAATACGGTAATCGGACGAATATCTAATAATAGTGTTATAAAATATAATACCAGTGGATTAGTTATCTATTTACCGTGTACTCTCATTATTATTTTTGTATCTATTCCATCAGTTACGATATAAAGATAAAATTGAAATTATTGGCAAAGATTGGTGCGATTTTTCGTATCAAAATATTTTACGGGTTCCGTATGCCCGTTTTAAACGATCGAATTGAATTTACATAATAATATTTACACAAATATTTGTCTTAAAGAAAGTCATGTAGAAATATTTACCTTTAGTAGGCAGTGGCGGCGCTAGACCAAATGTAGACGTCGGCTAAAATAGTTTTGCGAGACCCCTTTGTCTAAAAAGTATGAACGCGTAAAAAAAATGGCTAACTTTGAATAACTTTTGTGAGGCCCCCTTAGGCGCGAGGCCGTCGGCGGTTGCCGACGTCGCCTAACGCCGCCACTGTTAGTGGGTACCTACGCTAAGAATAAAAAAAATATTCTAATAACATTTATCGAATTCAGCTTTTGGCATTAACTTAATGCCAAAAAATTTAAATTATTTTTGGTTAATAAAAAGAAACATAACTCTTCGCGTTCACAACAAGATATAATACATATGTAGAAAGGAAGACAAACGAGCAGACGGTTCACCTGGTTTCAAGTGATTCCGTCGCCCATGGACACACGCAAAATTCTGAGAGTTGCGAGTGCGTTGTCAACCTGGGAAATTGGATAGATTAGGTTTATTGGATAGGATGGGGTCGGGATAAAGAATTTGGAGGGCATAGCAAATGGCTAGACATGGTCAACCGGTATCCTCAAAAATCATAGATACTTTATTTTATGCCGACTTTATAAAGGGCGGTAGTACTTCCCCGGGCGAGCACGGCCGTAAAAGAGTAGCAAAAGATGTGAAAGGATGTTATGGTCTACTACCTGATGAATTATTTATTCTATGGTATAGTAGGTTAATATTACTGTACCGTATTAATAATTTTCTTTTAGGCTATTTGTATTTATTTAAATAGTCTTAAAAAACTTCTTAATGGTGTTTTGCTATATTTAGAATATATATCAGCTATCGATAGTGATTATTGGTAAGAATCTCTTTAAAGCATAAAACAATTAAATAATAGATATATCTAACAGCGCTTATATTAAATCTACTCTATTTCTATTTATCTTCTTTTTCTAGATTTTTACTTTTTGGAAATCACAATTTTTAAAGACGACGCGCTTGCTGTATTTTTCCTTGGATTCTTTTGGTACACAGAAATGAATAATAACTTTAAGAAACTATAAGCAAAAATTCTAACCAAAAAATAATAGATTGTTATGGCGTCCCAAATATTCTATCTGTCAAATAAGCAACGCGGACTTTAACTTTGAAAAATTATTTTGTTTAGTTCTTCTATATAAGCACGGCCGCACAGGTCCACAGTGCTCTTGTAACTCCCTTGGTTTTGCACGAGTTCATAGATGGCGATGATCACTTACTATCAGATGAGCCATTTGCCTATTTATTTTCCTCTCTGTATTTTTAATCTAAAACAAATTGAAAAAGTAGGCTGAGAGTGATTATTTACTTCAAAAACTATAAGAATACAAATCTCACTCTTGCCACCTGACTTTAACAAGATGGCATGCATCATTGATAATTACAGCAATATGTAGAGTATAACATCTTACAGCAAATTTTATTTTAGCATTTAGAAAGAAATCACAACCGTGGAACAGTATGTAGCAAGTAACGCGTAAATAAGTTATCACCCCCCAACATCCAATTAAAAAAGTCGACGACGACCACGATAACGATCCGTATATCGGGGCTTTAGTAACTCCCCCCATTTTTTACAACACGCATGTCCTCATGCGTGACTATATAAGCGTAAAGACTTCAGCGCGTTGAAACTTACATCTTCGACCGCTTTAAATTACCCTGATGAAGCTCTATACCAGTGCCGTATTAAATGTTGACGGCGCCCTCAAGCACCTCATCAGCGCCCTTTTCTTTGTAAAAACTTCTTTAGTTAGTCTATTTGTCGTAAAGTTTAGTCCCCTTTATTATGTCACGACCCTAGGTGCCTAGTTTGCCTAAAGGATACTCCGCCACTGCTCTACACAGTACCACTATATATACAAGATAATTTGAGCTTAACTTTGATAAGGCCTAACCAGAATCAAGAAAAGCTTAATTTGACCTATGGAACACTTATATTAAGGTGTATCAGTACTGAACCCTAGTTATATGAGGCCGTGTTCTTGACCGATTTTTTATAAACATATTTATCTAAATATTGGCACAGAAATATGCGTGCTCGTAAAATTTGTGAATATTTCCTCATCGAGCTTCACCTTTTTTATCACCACATCTTTATTTATCATTTATTGTATTTTACATGAATGATATATAAAGAAATTAACGTATTTTCAAATTTATTGCGTTACAACTAGTTGAGAAACATATGTTAGCATTTTCCAGTGACATACCTTAATCTTATCGATTTGCAGAAAACACCTTGGTGACTGATTTATTTACAAATTCCTAACAAAAGCGATTTATTTACAAATTCCTAAGATAAATTATGATGAAGATAAGATGTGACTTTATATATTATATTATGTGCAATGGGATAGAAAAAAGAAAAAGCAAGGACTAGGAGGAAGCTCAGGGATTTGGAGTAAGAGGGAGATATCAATGTGAGTTAAAGTAAAGTCTCATGCATGAAGATAGATTCATATAGTAATTATTTCCGTAATTACTTACGACATTACACTTCGTTAATTTAATTTTTGAACAGAGAATTCAATTTAAAGTATAAAAGTGTGATTTTTTTTTACCTACATGACGTTTACACGATCGTTCATAGATATGTAGAATGAAAACGTATGCTAGAAATAAACGGTAAAGTATAAATACTTGATTACATGACATGTTTATACAAGTTTGAAGCATTGCCAATAGCACATGGTCTTTTACGTCACAATTCTCTAATATATGAAGGTGGTCACTAACGCGACGGCCCGGACGTCTTTCTGAGGTTTGGAAGGGTAAATTTTGTCTAATACTCGCAGTTCTCCAAACATTTAGGGTTGCATTTTGAATAGCTCGCGCAAAATTTACTCCCCCCAAACTTCAGGAAGACGTCCAACCGTGACCACCATAAGGACACGAAAAATTCATAAAAATTAATGCGTATTACTTACCGCAGTCCTCGAATATCACGGACGCGGTGGCGGAGACGAAAAACTGTGCAATAAACAATAACATAGACATTTGTTTGTCGCAATACAAACTTTTGGACTTAAAATTCACACAAATAAAATAGCACGTAGCAGCTAACGATCGGCTATCAACCAAGATAAAATTATAAATAACGAAGGCGACTAATTATTGTTGCATATGATGGTGGATATGATTAATAACACATGATTAATAACGCACCTTATCTTTGGTAATTTTTGATGAATTGCTTTGATTTACTTTCTCGCGCTGAGAAAATCTTTCTACGGTTTCTAGATTATTATATTTTTTTAAAAGAATTGTATTATTAAGTTTGGAAAATTTGGCTCATAGGATAATTATACAGGGGTATGATTGGTGAATTACCAACGATATAAAAGGAGAGCACTCAATACTCGATTGTCATCATGTTTATGTAATGGAATACTGAACTTATTAATAAATTAAATAAATAAATAGATAAAATTTAATTTAATTCTCACGAAAGTTGTCAAAATATTAAAAAGTTGTTACTGAGCATTATAATTTCCTGGAAGTAAAAAAAATAGGTTTCTTTTGTAATTTAAATAGGTCAGGCCAAATATATTACGGGAAATTTCAATTTTATTAACCGATTCGATTTTATATCATTCAGTATCGGCCTTATCGTTCTAACTATCTCAGTACCAAGTCATCAGAAGTTTGTTCAAACTTCCCATACGTTGGCGAAGAATTCCATCCATGTAAATTTAAAACAGATTATCGCAACGAACATTTGGATTTGTAGTTTCGAACCGAAGGCTTATTTATTCCGCCAGATTTAAGATATTTTTAAAGTTACCTGCATTTTTTATATAAATCTACCTAAAACACAACTTAACACAACGTAAACAGAAGTATCCTATTCTGTTTATTGAAAAGAATCTACTATTTCAAAATAGTGCTCAATATATACGTATACGTATGTGTATCAAATATATACGTATACGTACGTATATGTTATATACGAGAATTCCCCAACATACATAAACGCTAGCAATCGAAAACCAACAAAAGGGCAATGTCTATTTTTATGAGTTGCATCAAGTTAAAACATTTTTTTTAACTTAATTTAATATATGTAACATACTTTTCGTAAAGAAAACTCGGGTTTCAGAGATATTTGATAAAATCGATTGTTTGATTCATCAATAATAGTTTCCATTGCATTCTACATATAGGAAAATTCAAACTTTTATACTCTAAAATAAATTCCGTATTCAATCAAATCCATGAAGCGTAATGTCATAATGAATTATGGAAATAATTAATACGCAATTTTGATCTTGATACATGAGATTTTTTGGTACCGCTTTGGGATTTTCCTTTAAATATGGCGTCTACCATCTATCTAACGCCCGCGCCCTCCAATTGCGGCTGGCACTACTACTCATTCAGTAAATTGACATAGCGCACTGTAGCACGCTATGGCTCGCAATCGGTTAGCGCCATAACGTCCTTAGCGTCGTACGCTATTTCTATTTATCTCTCCGTAGCGCTCTATGTAGGACTCAGCCAATAGGCGTGTCGCGTAACATAGCGCGGCGCAATATTTCTAGCGTCAAATATGAGATGGCATAGCACGCTGTTTGTGTTGAGTACAAATAGCGCGCTATGTAATCACGCTATATGATATATTCTCTAAACTAGTTAATACCTACTACTTCCAGGCTCTGCAGCAAAACAACATGCATTTGATAAGAGATAGATATTAAGATAATAAGAAATATTATTTTTAATAATTTATGTAGTTTAATCGCTCGCAAACATTGTTTAACGGAATTTCTGGACGACTGTATGGTCTTTACAACCTGTACATTATTTTAGTTAACTTACTTTTTATATACCTCTAGGACTCTAGCTAATCAGCTATTGTAGATTAAATGTTCAAAATTACAAATTTTAATGATTAAGAAAGCGATAAAAATCGAGAAGAAAGAAGAATTGCTTAGATAATTACGGCGTGACTAATGAATACCAATATAGATAACATTGTGAATTGCCATCTTGCTGATTAGTGATCCTTAAATGTTTAAATTTCTTCCCCACAATACACTTTAGCGGTCAGCTTAAACTTCTGTCGTGAAATTGTTTGACCATTGATCTCCGCGTCACAATAAAAATATCGTATGTTCAGTTATGGCATTTATCATCAGAATAAACTATATTGCTTACCAAAAGTTTGCTGTCCTCAAACATATTTAGAATAGCAACATTTTGGGAAAAATTATTGGACGCAAAAATATGAAATAACATGCTGTGGAGCTCCTGTGACACATAATATTATTTTATATTTTTAAGAACTAATCCTATTTCTACTTTCAATGTGGGAAACGCATTTAATTCATTTTATCTTGACGATAGATGAAACCAGCTCTTAATCTTTACAAGGTTGCAGAGCATAACATATTTTTACAGCTTTTGCTGCATTACTACGGCCGCACTCACCCGAAGAAGTACCACCGTCTTTTATAAAGTCGGCA
>JAOCPS010595060.1:0-11086 GCA_025505425.1 Graphium colonna | reverse complement strand
AATGCCTTTGCTTGTGTGACACGGATTTCAATGAAATAAGTGTGAATGGAGTTTTCGTATAAAATCTGCTCTGAAATAGTGTATTTACCTTTAGACAAGGGTTCAAACAGTGTAAGAACTCTGATGTTAAAGATCCTAACTCCATTTTCTTGAAATTTCCTGAGATTGTTTCTTTTTAATCAGTTTAGGATTCTGATGTTAAAGAGCCTAACTCCATTTTCTTGAGATTTCCTGAGATTGTTTCTTTTTAATCAGAAGTATACTCTTAGAATGCTTTAATATTTATTTTCAAAGTCCTTTGTAGTTGCAGCTTTGGTAATAATAACTTTTTTTCGTTACCTTAGTAAGGAAATCTTTCGACAATCACGTAAGGATTTATAGGTTTTCAATAGTGCCCATAATTTATTTTTACACCTTAACTATCAACTCAAATATTTTAATTTAATATAGAAGTGATTAAACGTACTAAATAAACTTGATCTTATAAACTACCACGGAAAGAGCGTGACCTGAGAAGAAGCGGGAGCAATATGTTTTAACAATTTTTAATAATATATTTCAAAACATAAAATAAGGATAGAATATTTTTGAAATACTAAAAGCCCCTTTATTAATTGCCAACAGAAATGTGAATCATTTGTAGTGACTGAAATTGTAACGTGCTTATGAACATCCCGACGATGTAGATATATTTGATATTGACTGTACATGCTGAAATAAAATTTTCTAATATGTACTGACAAGCAACAATCAATATATTTATCTCGTAAACATTTTTGGGGCTCCAATTAGGGGAGACCTAGGAGAGTTGTGACAAAGACGATTTCTAGGAACCTATGACCGTTAGCAAACTAGCTACAGCGCACGATTGTCTCTTTATGAACGCGCTATTTGATGCAGTCCTCACTTGAGGCGCACGGCAAGTGCCTGCGTGATTACGACTTCTGCATAAAATAAAAACACGAAAAGTAATTTTTATATGAATATTTTAATTGCATTTATATCGTGATGTATTGCATTTACGTAGCTATACTATTTTTTCTTATATGGTGTGGCTTTTGAAGTTTCAAAGCTTTGCTTGAATTATTATTATTATTTCACCGTATTGGAGAATTGTGACACGCTGTCACAACTCTCCTTATGCTGAAAATGCCGACCAGACTCTCCAGCAGTCAGACCATATAAGAGAAAAAGGCTTTGTTGCTTCTAGATAACCATGCGTCGCACTCGGCTCTAAAAATATTGAATTCTACAGGAATAATGGAATTATTTTGCTGATAATTCCTCCGTACTGCACACATAAGCTACAATCGTTAGATCCTACTTTATTTGCAAGAAAAAATCAATTAATACAGCCTATAATAATTGGATGCGCTTTACTGCTGCAAAAATCATGGATATTTATGATATACCTTATATAACAAAAACAGCATTTGATGTAGCGATCACTGCAAGGATTATTAGCGCTGGTTTTGCTGCAACCGGAACGTGGCCTGTTAATATAGATATCTTTGGAGAAGTCGATTTTCTGCCTAGTCAAGTCACTGATTGTATTCTTCCCAACATCTAACTAGAGCAATCACCAAAGTTTATGTTCATGTTCAAGTAACTACAGCTATTGTATAAAACAGAACCCTTACGCCAAATCCAAACATCAGACCTAATGAAAACGACGAGATAAGAGCACACATTCTAGTTGTATCCATAAATCAAGCCACGACTGCTGCTAATAATGTACCTTTGCCAAGCAATAACACCAAGAAATCCAAGAAGAAAAGTGAAGATGCAGAAAATTATTATTTTTGCTTATGCCGTCTTGAACCTTATGCCACTAGCAGATCGAATTAGAAATGGGATCAATGTCTATAATACAAAGGCCGATCACATGAAAAATGCACTGAAGGCGAGCTGGAATAAGTCCGTCATAATTGCTTATGAGATAGGATTAAGATTTTAACTCATTTTAAATCGATTGATCTCAATATTAATAATGCTATACTTACTAAAAAAAGATTTAATACATGTAATCTTAATATTAAATATTATTGTCATCCTACACATTATGCCATAAATTAAAATTAAAGTACTTTTATGTAAAATAACATGTTTTGTTTGTTAACCAATTAAAAGTATTTTTATCTATCATATATGGTATAGTCAAGATATACGGTTGTCACAATTCACCTTAGCACCTGTCATAACTTACCTTGGTGATAGGAGAGTTGTGACAAAAGGAGTACTTTTAGTTTCCGTGGAAATTCTCAAAATCTCATAACATTCATTGACACAGATAATTGTTTTTGAAAGAGTAAGGATTGGGCTATAATTTGGTATAATATTCATAATCGCGGCACGATTTTGTACTGAGATATGTTCTTTTAAGAAAAAAGTGTCACAACCCTCCTGGGTCTCTATACTGCTGATAATATTTTTTATCTGCTGCGTTTCTTTAAAATAATACGCAATAAGACATACAATGACAAACTTACAAAAAAAAAAACAGCACACGCGCTACGTGGAAAACTTGATAATATTACATTATATTTTTCATAATAAACTATATTGTATATGTAAAAAAGATCATCATCATCTCAATTAGAAGTGGCAGAAAGCTTATATCAGCAAGTGAGGTAAATTTAAACATGCAAAATTTACTTACTTTAAGCATGTGCGCGTTTTTACTTGTATTATATATTAAATTAAAAAGTTTTAGCAACTTAAATTACTTGGTTGAAATAGTTTTGCACTCTTTCTTTGTAATGTGGGGTCAGGTGACCAGGGACTACCGCGAGATCCAATTTTAGACACAAAAAAGTTTATTACGAAGAACAGTTCTTGACATGTGCTTACCTATTTGGATGATAGATTTGTGTATGAACGTATGCATAAATATATTGAGAAATGATTTACAATTACTCTAGTTCGTAAATCCATAACATGTTTGCTTTTCCTGCCAATATTGAGTCTTAGACTTGGTGAATCACCTGCAATACTTTAAGGTGTTATTTTTGGGGATCAACATATATGAAGAATAAAAATGTTAAAAATAAATATTGAATTACCACTGAGTAAACATAATTTAACGTTAAAAAAATTATTACGTAATTCATGCTCATCCGAGCGGACACGGCTAGGGAGCGAGGCGGAAGGCGGAGGAGGGGGCGACGGCATCGCGCGTCGGGTGATCACTAGCGCCACACTTCATTCATTTATTGTAAAATTTGGGCTAACACTATGCACCTTATTTTATTACATAAATATGATGACAATCGAGTGCCGAGTGCTCTCCTTTAATATTCGTAGGTGACTCTTCAATCACCTGTATAACGGATAGAATAATGTCAGATAAGCTCGTAGTTACATAAAACTACCACCGAGAGTCGCAATAAAAATATCTTGTAATTGTGATTGACAACGACAAAGACGTTTTCGCAGCTCAAATATAACATCTAAAGAACACTCTAGAAAACTCCCGGATCTAAGATGTCTACTGGCGCCTGTCACTGTTTTTTGTAAAAGTCTCCGTTACTTCTATTCCACATAAAATCTTTGTAAATTTCACTATCAAACAAAAATTCCCATTTATTTTTAATATCATTTATTTTCTATAAAAAATAAGTTACGTACATATAATAAAACTATTGCTTGTCTGTACATAAAACATATTTAAAAAAAAAATAATAGAAGCCGTTTTTCGGACAGCAATAGGTGTCAAAAATATTTTTTTTAGAATTTATGTTTATCTGTGCATTTTTTTTGACGCGCATCACACAAAGCTATTGCGTGAAATTTGATGTATTGGTGACACTTAGAAACTGGGAAAATAAAGGAGTTTATTTTTGTACAGATAACGTACGAATTTTATGTTTTAAAAATTAAATAGAAAAATGGGAGTTATCAAGTCTCATCTTACATGCCATTCCTTTATAAAGTCGTCATAAAATATGCATTACATTTATAGATGCCGAATGGCCATGTCTACCCTTCTCTTTTACCACTCCTTTCCCCTCCAAATCCTTAATCCCGACTCATTCTTTCCACCTATTCTTTCCAATTTTCCAGGTTGACAACGCTTTCGCGTGTCTATGGGCGGCGGGATTGCTTAACTTCAGGTGAACCGTTTGCTTGTCTGATGTCCATTACTACTACCTTTTACATAAATTTTCGACGGTTATAAAATAGAAAAATGTGTATATGTGGATCTGAAGATTGGTTTAACTCATTTCGCGGAAAGTTTATTTTTAATGGGTAATAATAGTAACTAATATTATTAGTTTTATGTAAATAATACTACTTTAGGCATTAAATATCTGCATTTAGCATAAACTTATTCTAAACCCAGAAACTGCACGTATATTACGTACACAGTTTGCATGACAGAGAATCCTAAAATTCCTTTACCTAGTATTAGAGTACTATCGGCAGAAATTTTTAATACTGCCATGTTTCAATAAAAGAGTTACAAACGGTTTTCTATGGTCCTTTCAACATTAACAAAGAAAAAGCGATATAATGCTGTTATTTATTCCTATAAAGCTAAATAAATATTTTTGCGGTTTAAAAGATATCTCTACGATTTCAATAGTTGATAGAAGCAAGTTCAAGAGAAATGGCGTCGCTCGGTCGGACAAAAAAATTTAGTTTTCTTTTGATATCCGTCCCTTGTCGTAGATGTGTGAAAGTAAGGTAAACTTTTCTGAATTAGTAGATTTATAATTAATCGTTTATGTGGCTTTGTAGGTGTCACCGTATTGCCACATTGCGTATTCTATTATTACCACTGTCGGGTGCCTCAAAATATATCTTATTGTAATATAAACTTAAAGGAGAGCACTCGATACTCGATTGTCATCATATTTTTGTAATAAAATTAGTTAATATAAATAGGTTTTTACCAAAATTTTGTATAAGTAGATGAAGCATGATGAATGAATGACCAGCTGGCTCAGTTCATTGACACGAAAATGTGGCCGCACGCCGTGCCCGCTGGGATGTCTATAATTGGAGCAAACCATATACATACGTGTCCGACACAAATTAAAATTTGGACACCTAGTTTTTTATGTCAAGAGTAACAAGAACTATTTTATCATTAAATGCATATAATAAAATTTTTAACGTGCATATGTGTACTGCGCATTATATATTTTTAAAAAAGGTTGTTGAAAAAATACTAAATTTTTACCTAAAGCTTGCTATCGATGGTCATAAACCTTATCCTAGTTCGTATATTGCTTTAAAATTAGATACATCACAACCATTATTTAAAATAAAACCTATATTAAAATAAAAGCAATTAGTAATATAACAGTTACGAGAATAATATTTATAATATTTACATAGCTGATTGGAATTCCCAATTGATCTCTACTGCATACGTTTCCCAACGAAACTGTGCTTATCTAAAACAGGAAAAATAAAAGTTATTTTCCATCAGTTCTGCATTCTTCGTTTTAACTTATTTTCCATAGTTTTAATTCATATATTGATGCAAATAAGAGTATTATATTGACCGTCATTTTCAAACTTTTGCAACATCCAAACTCTAACCTTCGTCAAGTTTTTGTCTTGTGGGGATGTACGAATAAAAAGAATGTACTTTCATTGATACATTAGTTTACCTGTTTTAAAATATTACCAGTAAACTTAAAACACGAAAACATCCAAACCACTGATATAAACAAGCATTAGTTACAACTCATTTTGTTGTTGTTAAATTATTGTTCAACAAAACCACTTATTTCTACGCCCACACGACAAGCCACCTTAATTATAATACTTATAAAAATATATAAATATTAGCAGAACAGATAAAAATTCGGGAAAGTAATGACACTTCATTTACCTTCAAAATAATATAACGCTTAGCATTCCAAAGCGTCCAATGTAACAATAGGACATTAGCAATGAAATCGAAACTATCCAAAGGACAATAGAAACATTACGAGACCTTTCGGCAGTTTGTACGTGACGCTCTACCATTGTACATTGACATTCCGTGCTATAAATGCAACGAGCAAACAAGTGACTTAACCCAATCCGTTAATACGGATAGAGTGGTGGCAAGAGCCAAGGCTCCCCCGGGAGCCCTCGAGCTTGGCCACTCATAAACGAGGTTAAGGCCAATATAAAATACAGAGATAGGTTCCATTCAATTCGTAAGGTCAAATTAAAACGTTCTCCGGCCTGTGGATGCTGTACGAAAGGCAGAAGTGGGGCTACATCGGGGCCTAATTTCATATATAAGTAAAACGACTCAGAGGAAAACTAGGTAGCTAGCTCTAATCTTTAATTTAGTCAGGAAACGATGCAACCAGTAGGTAGTATATGTATATGTATATTGTAGAAATGTTTTCATTCTTTTCGTATTGGTAAGTCTCACGACGATCATGATCTCAACAGACATTTTATCTTGTCTATATCTCGTACTTAAACTATGGCTGATATAGCTCCCTTTCCTCTTTCACATATCATAGATTGCTACTTCTTGATAGATGGGGATGAGCTATGTTAGCCATTAAATATAGGGCTGTGGCTTGTGATGATATAAGTAGAGCTTTGATTGGATATTGTGAATATGTTGGATGTCTTACTTCCTATCATTACTCACATTATCAATTATTTTCTTGATTCTGGTCACTTCCCAGCACTTTGCTAATAAGCATTTGTGCGGCTTCTTTCTAAGGTTCCTAATCCTAAGAAGTCTTTGTTATGGGCCGAACTTGGAGTTGGGTCCCGAAAGATAGTATACTCTCCGATACTTTTCTAGGTTTTCATAAACTTAATCTCATATTATATCGAATGTTAAACCATTTATATGCCGATGACTAACAAATTGGGGTGTAAGAGGGTGAACTACCATCTATCGCCCTAAGCCAACCTCACCTACACGCGGTGCATCTTGCTGATTAACGAACGCGGATCTAGCGACCGACCGACGGCGTTGGGTTTCTGGTTAATAAGTCCCTATCTAACAACGTCGTGGTAATGTCGTCAGTGTGCCGAACAGGGTGGCGTACCTCATCATCAAGCTCACTGAGAGGTATAGCCTCAAGGTGGTGCAAGTGTACACTCGGAAAATGACGTGGAGAATATGTTAAATGACATATCGAGGGCCCACCACTTCACTACCAAGACCCATTTCAGCGTTGTTATGGGGGAATTTTAACGCTAAAGTAGGAGTACAAAATTGTAGTGAATTTGTAGTAGGATCCCATGGATATGGAAGCAGAAATCATAGAGGGCAAATGCTCGTCAGTTTCCTGGAACGGCAGTAGCTCTTCTTGATGAACTTATTTTTAAAGTAGCAACCCCTAAGGAAGTGGACGTGGCAAAGCCGTCGAGCCTTTGCCTCGTCCACTTCCTTTGAGGTTGTTTCTATGACTAAAAATAAGATCGACTTAATCATGGCGGAAAAAAGCACATATTCAGAGACGTATCCGTGATCAATTTTTAGACCGATAGCGATCATCGGCTCGTCCGAGGCTCTCTAAATATCGACTTCAGAGCTGAAAGAGTCCCCTTACTCCCACTGAGGTAAAACCTCAGCTCTCAAACTGATGACGATAAAATCAATCCAGATCGGAAGAAAAGTACAAAGATATATTACTTTTAAATATAAAACATCCCAAAATACATACTCCCTTCTTACCTAAACCAGTTTTGGGAGCACTGGCACCCATAATAGTGGAAGAGATTCTTAAAACTAATTACCAAATGAAAAGTCATAAGGTTACAGTCCAAGAAAAATTCCAACAAAGGTATGGAACATTTTAATCTAAGACGGAACGACATGGATATGACAGTTTTGCAATTAATTAATTGTCAGTGATCAAGTACCGAGACCGTGGTGTAATAGTTTCCTTGTTGTATTTTATAAAGAAAAATGTAACGTGATAGACCATGAAAATTACAGGGTAATTAAATTTATGGCCTACACATTTAGAATATGGAAAGAATCTTAAACGATAATTTGACTAATATCATTACCCACTACCCCTAACCAAGGGGCTTTGTAGCTGAAAAGAGTACTTCAGATGCAATTCAGATTATTCGTATACTGCTAAAAAAACTGAGGAAAAACGATCTAATCTCCATAGGGTCTTCACAAATCTTTAAAAAGTTTTTGAATATATTCCTCGCAACTTGATATGGGAAGCCTTAGCGCATATTTCGTTGGCCAGCGGGCGTTACACTAATAGGATAGAATAAGAAACGAATATGTCATAGGAAGCCTAAAAGTTGCTCCTATTCCTGAAAAATTAAAAAAGTTTTCACTGGTAAGGCCATGTTCAGAGATGACCTGGAGATCATACGGTCAAATTAGCCCTAAACGTGTCGAAAACGACGCGTAGACTTGGTTGACGACAGTCTGAAAGGATCAGAAATAAATAGACCTAGATGAACAAGCCTATAATAATGGTGCTGAAAAATTAGAACGAGGTAGACCGACCGCAAATAATTGCGAAAACCCCATGTATAGGTGATGATAATGGCCTAAATTGTCCACAATGTTAAGAAATAAAAAATAACAATATATACTCGCGAAAATAAAATGAACTATTATACTGTAATAGCCGATGGAGACACCTTATTGTTTTACAGCCTTAAAGTCGTTGTGCGGGGAGGCTGTAGCTGGTGGTTCCTCTATATTTACTCGAGCAGTCTACTGTGATCATTAGAATGACTGCACCCGCACGATCGGAAACAAAGTGAGTCATAGCATATGAACATGGATTAGGGCTTGTCTGGCGTACCATCTGTAACCAGACAAAAATTAAATACAAATTATTTTAACTGTCGAGATTTCCAAAACTTGGCATAAATTGTTCTTATAATCTGAAAAAAAAACGGTAAAATCATCTCGTAAAAAAAAGGCTAAATAAATATAAGTCCAATTTACGCACAGAGGATTCCGTTTATTGGGATTTTCCCCATTCCCCCATCCCTATTATTTTGTGAATAAAATAAATAAAAAATAAAAATAGCCTTTATTTACTTACTACTAACTTACATCGACATTAAAAAGAACTTTAAAGTAATAACAAATAAAAATAAATAGTATCAATTAAATCTAAAAATATGTCTATACAATTTTATTTTTAATGTTTGTTGCTAGTAGTAGTCGCCTCTGCGGCGTAGGCCTCTCCTAAACTTTTTCACATATCTCTTTCCCGTGCCATTTGCATCCATTGATCACCACATCTGTGGGTGAAATAACTCGCCATCTTTTTCCTGGTCTCTCTTTTCTCCATATCCTGTCTCTTGGTATCGACTCTGTTAGGCGTGTTGTCCGTCTATCGTTCATTCCACAAACATGTCCTGCCCAGTGCCATTTAAATAATAGAATCCTTTTCCTTACATATATCACTTTCGTTTTTCTTCTGATATCACTGTTGCGAATTTGGTCTGACACTTTTATTCCAAGCATGCTCCACTCCATTTTTCGTTGGCAGATAGCAATTTTTTCTTCATCCTCTTATCTTTCCGACCACGTTTGACAATTATATGTAAGGCATGGTAATACTGTTGCTTTGTATATGCGTTTCTTTATATTTAAGTTTACTGTATTATTGTTCATATTTTTTCTCAATCCCCAATATTTATTTGATGATAGAGTTATTCTTTCTTGTATTTCTTTTGCGGTGCTATCTTCAAAAGATACTAGCTGGCCCAGATAAATATATTCTGATACATATTCTATTTTTTTATTCTCTACGACAATGTCTTGTGGTTCTCCGTTGGTTGAATTTTTTCACTGTATTGATTGACAGTCCCACCTTGTGGCTTTCTAGTCCTAGTTCCTTCACCATGCTCTCAACTTTTGTCTCTCTCAACTCAACTTTCAGCAAAAACCACGATTACACCTGCGCTTTGCGAATTATCCACAAATCGTTTCGTTTTGTTTCATAAAATTCTAAAGAGTGTGTGTTATCATTGTTATTATAAAGATCTGCATAAAACCTAGTTGCTTCCTTTATAATATCTGGACATCTATATTTAATTATCCCGTGACTATTTCTTCTGTGTGCTGTCCATTTTGTCTTATCACTCAACTCTTTATAAGCTTTGCGTAGTGCACTTGATTTACCTATGAATTTTTGGAATAATTTTTGGCGTATTGATTTTATCTGGAGTGATATTTTTATTGATTTCTTTGCTCGTCCGTGTTATGTCAGACTTAATTTCAGTGTTCTTTTATTCTGACATAATTCCTTCCTGTGTTCCAATAGCTTCTTTGTTTTTTCGTTGACATAGTTATTTGACTGTCTCTTTTTGCGTGGTAATTGCTTCAAAAACTCTTGTAATTCCATTGTTTTTGAACTACGGTAGACAAAGTAACGGCTTCCATGAACTTATTTTCCCAATGACTAACGTAATTTTTTGATAACGTTGGTAATGTTCTGGTATAGTCAACAGATTTAAAATTTCTTCTTCTTGGTTTAAAATCTAAGGAAATACAACGTATCATTTTATGATCGGTATTAAAATTTAAGTTTTTATTACATCAAATTTAGTTATGTATCTTGGTTGGTTTATAAGTATATAGTCAATCTCGTTTAGATATTGGCCGTTTGGTGATCATCCACTTTTTGCGAGACTTGCACGGAAACATGCTATTTATAATAAAATAATTATTCTCGAATGCAAATTCAACCAATTTCTGACCGTGTGAACTTCTCTTACCGTATGCGTATTTCCCTATATTTCTTTCTTCGTTTTCCTTAGCTTTCCCTATTTTTCCATTGAAATCACCGAGTATCATGATATTTTTCGTGTGTGTAGAATCCAAGGCCAATTGTACTGTTCGATAGAAGTGATCAATGTCTTCATTTGCGTATGCCTCTATATATTTGAACAAAATACCAAATAGAGTTGTCAGTTAGCCGTACTTCCAATAAAGCAACTCGGTCCGAGAAGCTTTTCAAGCCCATTATATTCTTTTAAAGATGTTTTTTTTTATCAAATGTCCAACTCCATTTTTTTCCATTTGTTCCAGACGTATGATACAAGATAAACTCAGGAAATTCCTCTATCGCTTCGTTTTTTCTTCTAATTTAATTCAATCAAATTATGTCCCACTTTA
>JAOCPS010594949.1:0-11086 GCA_025505425.1 Graphium colonna | reverse complement strand
GAGCTTTCCACCATTGCTCAATTCCTGAAGTTGGCATCGCGCCACTACTTTGAATCAGCCGCGACCCACCCGAAACCATTAGTAAAAGGTGCCTGCACCTATGGGCCCATTCCGCTCGGCATGTCTGGGTGACTTGGGAACTGTAGGCCGTGGCACGCGTGGGACCTTCCCGATGATGAGACAACACTTGCGATTGCGAAACACAAAGAGCGTCTTAAGAAACAGAGATCAAGCCGCGCTCGCCGGCGAATGCGACGTGACACTTATACTAGATACCGCCGCGTTGTGGGTAGATTCTCCCCCGAAAGAAGTGTTGCTGTTGAAGTTTCTTGCGCCATCGCTTCTTCTCCCTGCAATAACGCATCCTGAAACGGTAGCAATGTTAGTTGCAGCTATCCCCCTAGTTCGATAGAAGCAACCGATCCAGCCGAGGTTCGGCCCTCTCAGGCGCCCTCGAGTCAGAATGCTATACGCGAATTAAGCGCCATTCCAAGCCAAGGTTCTCTCACGGGGACCCTTTAGTCTGAGCACTATACGGAGCGTCCACCGAAGCGACGTAAGAGCTCGGCGGCCTCCCAATCCGGTAATACACGCAGAGTGACGGCCTTAGACGAGGTTTCCTCTGGGAGCGTTCGAGCTAGTCATTCTTAAACGAGGTTAAGACCAGGCGCCCTAAGCGCCGGCCACCTCAAGTCCGTCGGATCTTTTGGCCAGCAGTGATGATGCCCGCGACAAAACAAAAAAAAAGAATGTAAGTAGTCTGTTTTATAGCTTATAATCTCATCTGTACACCTCTGTAGTCTGTACTCTGTGGTCATCATTTGTGATTTGGTCAATCGCAAATGTCATTATTGTAATTTTTGTGAGAATATATTTCAGGTGAAATTGTTAATACCATTAGTAATTTATTCTCATTTGTTCCCAAAAATCTGTATATATCCATGACAAACAATTAAATGTTATAGTATTACACCATTACAAGGACTTCTGGTATTATAAACTTGTTTTTTACACATTGATTACATACTCAATATGCTAAATTGTGATTTTGATATCCAATGTAATCAGGTTTTTTATTATTTGTAACTTCAGTAGATTAACTGTCAACCCAGTAATATGTTGTGTACTATAATCAGTAAAGATAGTAATTGTTCATGTTTATTTTTATAAATATTGTATTTTTTTCGACGCACTTATTCTTAGAAAACTTAAAACTTCTCAGAAGGCGCAACAATGTTAAGATTTCGTCCCAAATTGGGAACTGACCGTAACAGCGAATGGCTCTGCTGCTTCTGCCTGCATGTTCGCACCGGGACAATCCTATTGGGGACATGGCATCTTGTAAGTCAAGATTATCATATTTTCGATTGATATATAGAATATTAATTAGACTCATGTAAGACATAATTTTTGGGAAATATTTGGATTTGGGAAAATAAAATAAAAAGTTCATTTTTTCTTTTTGATACTAAGAATATGTCTACAAAATATTTGCTTTCCTTTCATTGAAATATTTTTTTTAAGTTTGCTTCTATTTGTTCAATCAGAAAACAATTTGTTATAATACATTTCTCATTTTACATGATAACTTGACTCCATATGTACATTTTTGTTGTTATTTCAGAATTTTATGCTTCTAAACATATAATTAACCTATTATGGGGTCCTGTTTCATAATTAAAATATTACTTGTTATGGTGTCTCCGAAGGTAATAATGACCTGGCAACAAGAAAAAGGCACACTTGTAAAAATGTAACATACTGAGAAATAATTGATATGCTTGACTATGACAATACAAACTGGCATTGTCATTAGTGTCACTGTCTATCTCTTTCTAATTTCATAAATAATTGTTAATGTTTATAATGATTATAAAGACATTATTACTGGTTTTACCTCGAATAAAAATTTGTTTCTTATTGATTGGTATTGGTTTATTTGGATGACACAATATGAAATGGGTTGCTTTCCAGAAGAATAGTTAAATGAAATATTTTTTGTTATCAAACATGTGCATACAATAGCTTTTTAAATCTTGATTAAAAAGGATGGTCCATTTAATCAAGATTTAAAATGCCATTGTATGGTTTAATAGACTGTTAGCTTAGTTTTTTTTTTTTCTCAGTATAAGCAGCCAAAATTAAGTGGTAAAAACTGCTTATATCATCTTATCTCTAAATAGATAATGTTCCTGGATCATGTTATATTAAACATACATGATTTGGCCTTTTTATGCTGTATCAGACAAAAAACCTATAAATAATTAAAGACTCTAGTCATATTACCAAATGTGTACAATTTACTCATCTGTCATCTTTTCCTATAAAAAAATGTATTGTACACATGGTTAGGTATAATGTACATACAATATACCTTGCTATGCTCACAGGACGACTGAACATACTCTTAACTGTTAGAACAGTGTACATGTTGATTAAAAAAAATAACATTTCTTGAATTATTATTGGTAAAGTTGGTTAACCAATCTAAGACTTAAATTATTCATATACATTTGGTAGTTTTTTATTGTTTTTAAAATCTCCTTAATTGCATCTTCACATTGTTTATATATTTTTTATTTCAGATGCTACACTTAGTCGCATTAGGATTCCTAGCGGCAATTGTGCGTGATCCTCGGCTTCTTGATGAACTTGAACGCGACTCAGCCCCCGTAGCAGATTGGAGTGACTTAGGAGCTGCAATGCCAACTCCTCTCTCCAATATTGAATCCCCACCCAGCCCCTATCCACAGCATGCCAATCAACCACGTGATTACAGCCTAATATACCGTAAGTTAATGCTATATTTTAATGTATTAGATCAATATACTAAACTTTTCTGTGATGAATGATGAATGCTTTATATAACCCTTATATTTGTCCTTGTTTATTTTCTGCCTTATATTTGTCATGCATTGTACAACAATGAACAAGGTGATAAGCTAACAGGGATACTGTTGTAATGAATGGTTTGTTCATGTAGGTAATTCAATTCAACATGTTAAACAACAAGAGTTGCAGTTCCATTGTCAATCTTAAAACATCCCAAAAATAAATTTCAATGTATCAACAACATTACTCAACAGATAAAACAGACAAACATACTTAAATACTCTTATATCACACATTAGCTACTCTCTATGAAATAGTGATCATGAATTAACGTTTATAGATGAGGGCCTTAATCGAGGCAGACATTAGTGTTTGATTAGCTGTTACACTCCCCTTAATTTTTTTCATATATAGTGCTGGTCATATTTTGAATAAATATATATAATAGAAAAAATGAAATTTGATTGAATAAAATTTAAAAGACAAATAGTGAGCCAATTTTTAATATATTCTTAAAATCGTTTGGCCTATTCATGCGGCAATTTCAAAACATAATCAGTAACTTCTAAAAAAGAACACACTACATAAGTATACTTTGTGTTTTCCAGATGATGTTGATGTTGGTGCGTTGGTCACAGTATGCACTCTTGCCATCACACTTATGCTGATCTATGGTGCTTCAAGGGGCAAGCCAGCCCATCTACTCCCATTCTTTTGTCTCCAGATTTTTGATTTTGCTATCACTGTGTAAGTACATATATTTTTTTTAAATTGAATTAAATTTACATAATAATTAATATTCAGATGTTAGGAACATATGTGAAATGTTATATAGACTGTATTTCTTTTTTAGTATGACCGCAACTGGATACCTGTGCCACGTCCGCTCCATACATCGCCTCGTGGCCGAAACGAAGCGGGTGCCATGGCGCGCTCAGTTGCTCCAGCTGTCTACTCCGACATTGACTCTGATTGTTCTTACTGCTATTCTGATCGCTGTATTGATTAAGGTAAGGTATATTTTGGTGTGTCGAAATTAATTACTGAAAAAGTAAGAAAATCAACAAGATAAATATTTATTATTACTGGTATGGATCAACAGAAATAAATAAGTGATAACCCTACACGTCATTACGCCACAATGTAAAGTGTGTCTTCATTCGAGTTTATGGTCACATGTTTTTACAAATTTGTTTTTTAAAATATATTTCTAATTTTCGGTTTCTTATCATGTTAAATATTTGAGTAAAATTAAAATTTACAGTGTGCGGGTGACATAGAGATGTTACATTCACTTAACTAGCTTCCCTTCTATTATTGGAATATCATGTATTATAACTAAAAATAGTAATGCATGCGGGGGTAGTGCAGCATTCCTACAAACACCTAGATATTTTCCCCATACCCGTTGTCACGTACAATGCGCTCTAGTGCAATAATTGGAAAATACTGTGCACAACTTAAAGAAGACATTTGAACCATGTCAGTTGTTGCCTGCGCCTTGCGAGTGCTGTGGCGTTGCTACAAGCACGAAGATGCAAGCGGGCATGAAGATCATAGCTAATCTTCATGCCCGCTTGCATGCATAATGTGCTGTAGTTCTGTGATTACGAAATGTATAAATCTAGTATAAAAAATTCTTGTGTCACAACACAAAACAGTTAGTTGCCATACTCCTTCCAAATGGCTTGACAGATTTTTTGAAATTTTATATATTCGATAGATCTGAGAATTGGTTGTAATCTATTTTTCATACTCTGCGAAAGGGATGGTTCCCGCCCCTCCCCCCAATAGTTTTTAAAATTTATGGATTAAATTTTTAATTTTTTTTAGTGTGGCAGTAAAAACACATATAACCCAAAATTTACGGCTACCAATCTCTATTTTTTAATAGACATTAATAATTTGATAATTTTTAAACCCTGTTTAACACGTTAAAGACTGCATGCTTACCAGTGGGTAACTCGGCAACAACATTACGGTTTACATGTTGGTTTACCTGGTGATCACCCGTGGGCACTTGGATTAAAATAAATCTATTGGTTAAAATAGACCAAATACATATTTAAAAAATCATATACATGATTAACAATAATAAGAAATGCCGGTTCCTATATGAGAAATAAAATGTTTAAATGCAGTATTCAACTTATTAAAATTTGTAATTTCCTAGAAATTATCTATACGGCAAAACTATGTGTGCCTGGTCTGCTATAAAGAAAAATATGAATTGTCACCAGCTGTACTGCCTGCGAGTGGTGTGGCGCTGCTACAAGTACCTGACGATGCTCTCCATTCCCGCGCTGACGCCGTTCGTGATAAGTGAGGGCGTGGCGCCGGTGTACGCCGCCCCCGCGCCCGACTACTCGGGCCTCCTGCCCGACTACGAGGAGGCGGTCAAGCAGACGCCGCCGCCCTCTTATCGCGCTGCGACATTGATGGCCGCTGCCGACCCCACCGTCGTTACGGTGAGTCTCGAATAATATCTATGTCTATATGACTGAATTATTTTAGATTGTTATATGAATAATTGTCTTCCAAAGAGAATTATTTGCCTACAGAAAATAGGAAAACCAACTTCAAATGCCTTGGAAGCAAACACTCATAAAACAATTTTTTTAATTAATTTGGTTAAAAAAGCCAAAAAATGTTGGACCTAATTTTAAGAAAATTATATGGGACCACTTAGTTTAAGTTAAATAAAAAAAGAATTTTAAAAATCGGTTCATAAGTTACCTAGAAATCTGCTAACATATATACAAATAAAAAAGAGAGAACCTCATCCTTTTTTGAGAATCTCCTTCTTTTATTAGTCTGTTCGCAACTTACCTCAAATATAATACAATTTTTTTTTAATAATTTAAATTAAGAAAAAGGAACTATAATACCGATTTTCATGACTATTATAGGGAACCACCTGGTAATTATATCTCTTTATTTAAAAAAAATTATAAGTTAATAATAAATTCTAGATAAAAGAGGGCACATATATACCTATAACAAAAATAAATTCAAATTAAACTAAAAAAAATTATTTTTTTTATAGTTGGTTGATAAAAACATAAGTTCGAATTTTTGCCAATCTGCTTGGAGGTCAGCCTATGATTGATATGGTATAGTGCATAAAATTAGTGTTGGATCTTTAAGTGTACTAGCAGATATAGGTTCACTCTCTGTTTCTTTACTCTAGCCCAATTGAAAGGATATTCGAGGAAGATCAAGTTTATGACTATTTTTTACATGTCCCTCCAAAGCATGCATTACTTTTTATTTTCAAGCTCGAGTGATTAGTCCACATTGCCTTAAGCTACTGAGAAACAACAACACAAAGTCATTGTCGCTATATGGAATTTAAACCTACCACCTCGGGTTTGTAAATCAAAACCCTATACAACTATCACATAAAACCAAGCTTTATTAAAAAAATATATTGGTAGAACATTCTGCCTGTTCTCTATTTTACACCAAAAATTATCATTTACATTTTCTAGTCTACTTATGTATCTTATGAATGAACTACTGAATTAACGCAATTTTTCTTTTTTTTACCCACTATATTATTTAATAAATATAATTTGCCAACAGACGGACAATGCAGCTGGGGAGCCAACACCCACTCAACCTAGACTTGCGGCTACTCAGTCAACAATAGTGATGTTACCACAACACGGCAACCAAGCCACAGTTTGAATCTCTTCGCAACTCACATTAATATACGGCTATGGTTCATCAAAAATATTATAGTAGAAATAAAAAAAAAAGTAAATCTACATTATCTTTGTTTGTTTAAGTTATGTGTAATTTGTTTTGGTGATTTCATTAACTTTGTCATTTTTTAACATTTAATGTAATATTTGACAGGCATTTTCAAATTTTTTTTGCCCTAACATTAACCCTTCAATCCAAATAATTTTTTATTATAATAGTGTGAAATCATTAATTTGTATTGTAACTAATTATTTTGTCTTTTATTTTTCTTTGTTTTATTTTTTGTCTTTTTTTTTGTTATTTGTAGTAATTTTAGAGACTAAAAATAATTTCATATTACATGTGAATTTATTTTTGTATAGGGATTTTATTAGTCTTAATTCAACATTCTTGTATCGCTCAATGTACCATATTATTGTGCCATTACTTTTCTCTCGGAATCTATAATTTATAATGCACAATTATTATTGATTGATTTTCACTGAATTTTATCAAAAAATCTTTTGCACAGCCGAGCTTCATTAATAAATTTGCTTTCTATTTTAACATTCCAAAACGATTTTTTTTAACAATGTTGACATAATTTTAACTTTTTCCTGTGGTACAAATAACCATCATCCTTTTGCACTATTCGCAACATTATTTGTCAATTATCAGGCTTTAACTGCTTTCAGTTCATGACATTTTCAACTAGCTATATAATTCATACACTAAAAATTAGTAGAAAAATTTTAAAATACGCAATAAATAGATACGAACGCAATAGTTGAAGCAAAAAAAAAATAAATCGATTGATATTAATGGAACCTTTTTGGATAAAAACCAACTATTTTATATTTATTTAAAGTATTCTTTGCACTTTCTAAAAAAAACTTTGCCAAGTAATTTAGTACAAATATAAATTAATTTCCCTAGAAATAACTTTAAAAATGGCCTAAGTTATACACAATTTGTATATTATAAAAATTTTGTACTTATATTTTTGATTGGTTTAGTAGTTTACCCGAAAGTGTTAAGTAAGATAAATGTTTTATTTTTATATGTTAAAAAAATATTGCTTTTGAATTGTTTAAAACTATTTTTCAAGTAATGTGCAATGTAATAGTACATTAGATAATGCGAAGCACTACTAGGAAAGCTATTACTAACAGCTAAATTATTGGTGTTATTGTAAGATATTTCAATCAAAAATAAATCATAAAAAGTATTTACTTTATTTACCCACAGTTGAATGGATATGTTGTATGTTTTGAGAGTGAGGGCGTTTTTTGTGAAGTTTGTTGTCCTATGGTTCGTCATAAGATATTATGGTTCTATTTATGCCTTATAGCACGACTTCAAAACCCTGATTTATTATAAGCTTTTATTTAGTTTCACCTGTCCCATTGTCTGTGCGATTGGACTCTTGTAGGTTTAATTTGACCACATCCCGTTTTCCAATTGAGCTGAAATTTTGCACGCGTATGTATATCGCGTGACAATGCAATACTATGATGATATGAAGCTGATCTGATGCTGAAGTTGGAAGGTGGCCATAGAAACTCTCTAATTAAACGATGCAAATCCATTGAATGTGGACTCGTTGAGACGTATTGAAGAGCACTATACGCTTATAAAAGCTTGTTAAAAAGCATTTTTTTTTTATTTGAATTTATTTCCTAATGTAAAAGATCGAAAACGCATTTAGATGCAATAAAAAAATAAAATAGTATTTTTAAAAATGCCACATTTTGCATAACCTTAAACAACAGGATGATAATGAAACTTAAAGAACATGAACTGAACTGGGTGTTATATTAATGGTATGTATCAGTAAGTCATTTGGTAGTCTAGAATGTTTTCGGATAGTTTTAAAAGCTAGTATATAGTACTCTATGTGCCCTTTTCGAATTTCAATTTTGCAACTTCGTATATCTGCAACTTGCATCGCCATATTGTAAAATTGCTTTGAATATTATGATAAAATTTTACCCCCCTAGTTTACATTATAATTTTTTATAAAATATACAAAGTTAAACTAGAAAAATAATAATACAATTAATGCAGTAGCAATTATTTAGGTAAAAACCCTACATTGACACCGACACGAGTTTTCGTATGTATAGTGTAACGACGTAATGCGTCGCTTCCTTATTGAACCTCGTCGATTCTTTGGACGAAACATCTGAGTTTCATTTTTTTATGATAAGTATGACAGACGGTCCATCAGTTCAGTGATCCTCTGCGGTGCCAGCCTGGGGAATTTGGATATTTTAGGTTTATTGGATAGGACGGGTCAAAAACATAAAATGGATTTAGATAGGAAAAGATTAGGGTAGGAGTGCTCATCCGTCAACTCGGAATACATACTTTACGCTGATTTTTTAGAGGGCGGTGGTACTTCCCTGGGCGAGCACGACCGTCGAAGTGCAGCAAGAACTGTATGAAAGATATCATGCTCTACCAGAAGTCTATTTGTTTTTTCTTAAAACAGCAAAGACAAACTTTTGGAGATCTAAATACAGAATGCAAAGTTATGAAAATAACTCTATTGTTGTTCTATTATATTCAAATAAGGAACATTCGCATTCTATCTATTCCCCATGATCATTTTTTTTGGCTCACAATGTGCGTTGCATACTGAAGCCTGGCTGTTTTTTATTGCTCACCGCAGATTTAGGAAAAATATCTGTTCTACTGGAAAGACTGTTTCACTGTCAAATTTTTACCCGAGTTTGGAAAAATCGTAAATCTGGACCTGGTGTTGGCGATTCTTACTATTCTTACTTCTACTCTTATTATTCATAAAAAAGATTTCTTGCAATTTCATAAAGAAGCTGCAAGGAGTCAATAATAGTAGTAGATAAAAATCAGTTAATTTTCATAAATGAACATGGTACTGTAATGTCAATCCGAAAATTTATACGAGCTTTTCATATGATTGTATTTTTTTTTTAATTTTATTGGATTTTAACTGCAGCAACAGCTAAATATTCTATCTGTCCCACATAAAATCCAATGAATCCATCATCTATTTTCTTAATAATAAAGTATTAAGAATTCTTGTTCCAAATACACAACAGTTTACAATCACTTGTAATCAATCGTCTTTTTTTAGATCTATTTGTAACAGTGTTGATTTGGATTGAATTTGGGATGAGCACATCGAAACCTAACCACATTTACATATATGAATATACTATATAGTATCTTATGACACCCACACTAGGCAATGCCAGGGTAGTGGACATCAGTTCAACAGAACATAATATCTAGTAATTATTTAACATCGGAACAGAGTATTAGCAACGATTACATGGTTGGTAAATTAAAAGTAAGCAGATAAAAATACTAAAAACAGAAAATAGATATTGAAAATAAAACCATAAAAACTTATTTTAAATTTACTTAACCGAATGAAAAAACAAAGAACAATAATTTGTCATACCTTATAAAATTATTAAAAAAAGAATAGGAAAACTTTTAGAGAAAATAAATAACAGTAAGGTTGATATTGGACATAACCACCTGTTTTTGTATTACCAATGTATTCAGACAAATACTTTAAATGATATAATGTCGAATACGCTGGGTAAGCTCTAATTACCATGGACCACCATTTTGGAGTACCAATCTTGAAAACCTTTCCAGGTAACTTATTTTTTTTGAACCAAATGACGACTACAATGGGGCATTAACATTCTACGCTTGTAGTTTTTTTTTAAAGTCTTATAAAGTATAGGGTCTCTGTCCCTAAATACTACAAGGATTAAGAGTAATACTAGGTTACGAACCGAACCCTAGCTTTTGTACCCATATAAAACATCTAGATCAGAGATTGAGGAATGTTGCTCATTACTTTATAGACGGGTGAGTGCACTCACCCGTCACACATGGTGTTATTAGTCGAAATAGTTATGTTGTTTTAATAGAATTATAAATAAAGAATGGATTTGAAAACAATTAAAATAAATTACGCGGGCTTAAACCGCAGGGAATAGCTAGAAATTATAAAATTGTCTGTAAGTTAAAAGATAAGTGTTCATACATATAAAGCTGGTAAATTTTATGTTTGGCCACAGATCCCTCCGTATAATAAAGTGCCATTAAAAATGTAGTCCCTAGACCAAAATTTTGTTGCGAATTATAGGGACCTTATATAACGTCTGCAATTTCGTGTGTATTCAAAAATCCTAAATCATTTCACTTTGTGGAAATAAATTTCAACATCTGATACATACAAATATCATTTCGAAATTCATACAAGTAGATTACAACTTATTAACCCTGAAAACTATTTGTTTCAAGTAACAGTTTTACGCATCAAGTGACGGAATAGAATAGTTTTTATATTTTATAAGAGAATCATTGTGCACAAGGTTTTTGAGATTGATAATATGTTTTATACCAATTTCTTTTTTCAAAAGATTAATACAAAATGTGTGACCAAAGATGTTTTATATGGCTGGCCTTAGCGATATTTTATGCTCAGCTAGGACTCAACAATGCAATTATTATATTCAGTGAGATTCAAACCCGACCCCGACCTTGGGTTTATTGAGCATAT
>JAOCPS010594948.1:0-20226 GCA_025505425.1 Graphium colonna | reverse complement strand
ATAAATTTATGAAGCGTGGATACGATGCCAGATGCAGCGAACAGATGGCCAGCTAATGCAGTTCATTCACCCGAAAAAGTGGCCTCTCGCACCGTGTCCGCTAGGATGCCCACCAGTTTCGTAAATAATTACTCAACTTATGATTAAGATTACTCAGTGTTCAATTAATATTTACTTTTAATATTAAATTTATTCTTCATAGATAATTTTCAGTCAGCCTGTATAGGATTAAAACTTGTGGCTACTGATCATCAAAAACGCGAAAATGAACGCAATTAACTGCGTGTTTTTATTAACATACATTTGGTAAACATCATTAACATCCTGTTTCTTGCTTATTGCCAAATTATGATTGTCAGTCATAATTTAGTAAATAGTGTGTAACAAGAACAACAGTTATTGAACCGGAAATTTGTTGTAGTTTTTGTATGGGACAGGTAGGAAAGTAGGCTTTTGAGCTTATTATTAAATACAGTGTCAAGAGACCTACTAATTGGCTTGAGAATGAAATAGAAATCGATGCATAGCTGTAGAAAAAACCGTATATTTTTATGTTCTTCTTTTAAACATATGTGATTTTTTTAAATACTCGCCTTACATATTTTTGACAAATTATATGCATTCAAATGAAAATTACCAGAACCGTACCCACTCTAACCTACGAGTACGTTCAAAATTAAAATATTGGGCTTAATATGACTTTATTATAAGCAATTGTCTCCGTGCAGTTAGTTTCAACGGTTGCACTTCAATTAAAAGCACTCGGTTCATTTTATACAATCAAGAGTTCATGGCATAGATGAACGTCGTACTCTTTCGTCACATATTTTTTAATACACAGATGAGCTGTTACATGGAATGATTTTTTACAAAAACTCCGAATAGGAAATCTGATGTTAAAAGATGTAGCTGCTTAAAAGCAAACAACTAAAACTACAAATAATATGTTATGGGTACAAAGCTAAAAGTATGTAAGGAAATTGTAGTTCACCAGCTCTACGTGAACATGTAGTGACTTAAAATCAAGTAAACTACTTGCTTGGGCCTTATGTTATTTTATTTGAACCAAATAAAATCCGGTGCTTCTTTTAACAGCCTACCTATATGTTTGTGATTTTTATGAATAATGTAGTTCATCAGCTTTACATGATCATGTTGTGATTTAAAATCAAGTAAACCACTTGCTTGTTTTTTATCTTATTTTAGCCAAATAAAACCCGGTATTTCTTTTAACAGCGTACTATGTTTGTGATTTTTATGAACACTGGCGATTTGAATAAAGTTTTCGCTATTAGACTGCATTTTTGTCTGAAGAGATTTAATTAACACTTTTAAATCGTAAGACTGGGTTAATTTCCTTGAAGCTTGGAATTAATAAAATTCCGTTAAATGAATATAATAATTATAATGCGTATATAAACTAATTGGGAAAAAGTTTTATTTCAGGATATTGCATTATTATTTGGATACCATATATACATCACGTTGCCTCTTATTCATGTGAGAAAACTTGGTTTATAACTACTGTACGAGCCTTAAAGTTTTCTATTCTTTCGTATCAAAACTTTTTTTAAATGCCGTTTCTGGGACTAACGAAGATCGCGCCAAAAATTTTCTATGATCGATTGTAAACTTAGAACAAGAAACAATACACACGTATAAAAACAAATTTACTTTCGCATTTATTATACTGGATTAATTTGTCCTAATATATACAAAACATAAAATATGATTATAACAAAGTAAGCAAGTCTGTCTTGCTTACTTCTTAAGTTAAATCCATCTTTCTGTTAGGACCTTATCAAATAAAATGATGAAGTCGGCTGCACACATATGGTTCATTTCAGAATAGGAATTCAAAAAGTGGAGAGCATACGGAAAGCAACCGGACGTGTGCGCCTTGTGGAATATTTTGTATGGAAGCAACGCGTTCGGGTAAATCGGGCCGGAATCGGTATGTGTGAGCCAAGCCTAAATGTGCTGTATAATTTAATCAACCTTGTGTTCTTGTTGTTACTCTTTTATAAAATACTAATATTTCGTAGTAACTACTTTTAATAATGGTTGGTAAGAATTAATATTTATTATTAACAATATCATCCGAAATATTCGAACGGGCGTTTTGTGGCCGAAAGTGCAGTATAGCTTAGCATTATCATAACATATAGGGTATATCGATAGGTCAGTGCCGGGCTATTTCTAGAACAATGAACGTCTACTTGTCTTTGAGAACTTAATCAATATTACAATGAAAGCCAGACCGAACGATATTGATTGTAATATATCAAAAAATCATATTTTTAAGGTATTTTAGTTGATAACCGCCTACGTAGCCTATTGGCATGGACCCTTGCTTTGTTAACCGGAGGTCATGGGTTCGAACCCCACGGGGGAACCATAACTTTCTGTTGTTGTTCCTTGGTTGGTTTAGGGCAGTGCGGGCTGATAACCCGATTGCCTAAAATAAACCAGATTGATGCGTCGGATAAGCATGTAAAAAGTCGGTCCGGTGCCTAATCTATCTCAGGTCGGGTCGGTCTCAGCGGGCTTTAAGAGTAAAGGAACACAGTGTGTGAGCCTGTGTTTGAGCGTACACTTCTGCACTATAATATATTATGCGTAATTGGCTCATCTCTGAATAGATTGGCCACCGTGGCCGAATTCGGTCAAGAGGACTTTAATGTATTGGTAGGTATTATATACGTGCTTTAATAATAAATAAAATACTCTACAACATAATGATCATTCTTACATACTTGTTTTGAAATATAAAAAAAATGTCAATTTCTCTTCCTTTCTTACCTTCGAGCTTACTAACCAAGATAAAAGTATGAGTAAGTTATCGAAAATTTAAAAGGACGGGTTAATCTTTATAATCGTTGTTATCGAATCGAAGATGAGCATTAAGCTCGAAAAAAAAACAAGATAATTAATTTAGTTACCAAGGAAAATAATCGCATTATTTTTTATGAGGATGAGTATTATTTCAACTCATTTAAATTTTATTGAAAGTATTTGTTCTATTCCATTACGCTTTAATACGATTAATCTTCAAATAACCAATTAGTCATATAAAAATTTCAGCAAACATCTGTTGATGATCTTTTAAGAGTTTTATTATCTTTAAAGAGATCATACTATCTTAAAAGAGAGGTATTAAATGCTTTTAATGAAATTAGAACAACCTTAACAAACGTAGAGATAAATCTCTAAGAAAAACAAGGTTACGGACTCGGCTTGCGATATGAATGTAAAGATTTTAAAACATAGACATTGATATTTAAAATACATTAATCATTTAATGATAAGAAAAATATATTTTTCTTTTTTTGTAAAATACTTTTCTTCGACGTTTTGGTTTACACTTAATAAAAAATATTTATCAATCGGACTTAAGCCAAAAATAGACATAATTGAAAAAAAAATATTTAAAAGTCACGAAGGAAAAGTTGTGCCTATTTACACTAATGAGGGAACCTCTCAATTCTTGAAGGTCACGGCATAATTATGCCTTTGGGCAGATAGCCAGACTAGTCATGTCAGCGGTTCAAGTAAACAATATGAATCAGCATATACAATCGCTTTTGATGAGAAAACCTCTTACGGAATGACTTGTCCAAATCGGATATAGTCCAAGAATCAATATCGTACACATTGCCTCAATATGATGTCTTTTTATATGGAAAGGGAGACGAGCAGACGGTACAACTGATGTTAGGCGATCCCGTGGTCCATAGACACGCTACGTCAGAGTCTAAAGTCACGAGTGCGTTGTCAACCTGGTAAATTGCATAGAATAGGTTTATTGGAAAGGATGGATCGGAATTTAGGCAAAAGGAGCGGGAAAAGCATCTGGCATTTCCAAATGGCATGCATACTATATTTAAGGCAGACGTTATAAAGGGTGGTGGTGCTACCGGGCGAGCGCGGCCGTAAAAGTGCAGCATAAGCTGTGAAAAGATGTAATTCTGACATATGGAACTAGATCCGACGTATAACTTTAAATATGTTTCAAAATATTAAATACTATACTTTGTTTCTTTCTTTATTTTTACTTTATTATGTAATTTCAATATGACGTAGAATGTTATACATCTAACAAAAATTTTATTTCTTTTAGGAACCTTTTAAAATCTTGCTCAAGTTCTAAGAACGTACTTAAAGCCGTTACGTAATTGTTGGAACTTGGCATTTACCACGTTAAATGTCAAAGGTCTTTTCTCCCTTTGTTAGGAATATTGTGAAATGGGCGTCTTTTACTCGACTTATATCCTATATAATTAAATATCTGCGTGCTTAACTATTCTTTTTTAAAAAAAAATTGTATTGAACACTGATTCTTGAAAATATTTCGCAATATGGTAAATAAAACCTGAGATCAATCCCCGGTACCGGCACCAATGACATTGTTAATTTTCTAATTGCAATTTTAAGTGCTGACTTACCATGTGGTCTGCGGTGAAGGAAAACATCGTGAGGAAACTTGCATATCTATTTCTGAGATATGTGAAGTTCGCCAATCCGCATTTGGGCCGCGTGGTGGACACTATGTCCTATATCCTCTGTCTAGGGGAGGCTTTTGCCCAGCAGTGGGACAATCTAAAGATAGGCTGTTACTTTACTTTACTTCTTATGGTAAATGAATTTCCAATAAAAAGTTCTGTAAAATTTCACAAACGTAAAAAAATAAATAAGCTAAAGTGCGTTCCAACAAATGATATCTAATTAACGTCGTTTTTTTGTTACCTATAAACCAAGGTAAGGCCGAGTGCAGTCAACCATTGCTACTGGTTTGCCATAGATACGTGGCATTATTTTATAGGTACTGAGTCGAAAATGGAGGAAAAGCCACTAAATGTAGTTTTTACCCTTATTATCTTGTTCCGTCATTACAAAATCTAGTACACGGCACGTAGCTAAAGCGGAAGAAATAATTTTGAATATAAATGTAGGCAATTTTAACCGACTTCAAAATAAGGAAAAGGTTTTCTGTTTGTCTGCTTATTTTGTGAGTATATCAGAACTCTTTTTAGGTAACCGATTTTGATTATTCATTTTCTGTGTCTCATGTGGTTCCATTAAAATTTAGTCAAATTTGACTATTTACTAATTTCGAATATGTTGAACATGTTTTCTTTTCATTACTTTTTAATGTACAATAGTTAATAATGATGGCCCTCTCACGTTTGGTGGTGATTTCAATGTGGAGGAGGAGCATTATGCAACAAAACTCTTCAATAAATTATAGCAGATTATTTTTTGATAGCATTTATTAGCGTAGGGTGAAGTGCAACTGTAACCTTAAAAAAAATGCACACAAAAGCTAAAAGCAAAATGATTAATCACAAAGCTGTAAAAATATGTCACGAAAGTGCACTTCTGGGGTGAATGAAGTCGGTTTTTTCATTTCCGGTGAAAGTAATATTTTTTTTGATTTTATATTTCGAATTTTATTTTACTAGATGAATTTAATTTATTTTTTTTAATTTCTGATGTACTTCGAATAGCATGTGCCGTTTTAAAATAAGGAAAATTACAATTTAATTGAATTGACGCAAATAGAACAGTTTGTCGTTTTCACGTGTAAATATAATGATATAGAAAAAACGGATGTAGCTTTGCATACATTATTCCCAACTACATTTGATTTTATGTCAGTAAATATTTGTCTGTCCCGTGACCCTGAATGCTGAAACTGAAAGTGTATACGTGGGGAATAAACAGATAAAACACGATAAAATTGAAAATTTCTTAGACGGATTTGAAAAAAATGATATTTAGTATCGCTTTAAAAACGTTTATTTCTTAACTTAAATAATAATGAAAAACATATATTAACCCAATTACATAATTTTTTCGAACTTTAGATAATATTCTGGACATAAAAGTCTAACCTTTGTATAATTCGCAACATCTACTTTTACATCGCATGACAAACTTATCCAAATTTGGCTGTGGAAGTTATGTATTACTAGTTGCTACCCTTGACTTCATCTCATATATTAACCCATTTTTTTGGACATCTTCAAAATACGTACTATATTTCAATCCAGCTAATTAAATATTTTCATCGTAATTACGTTTAAATCCATGCACCCGCATTCGCGTGACATCAAAATATACACAATTTGACATTTATAAAATTAATATAGATTTAACCCAAGAAAATATTAACATAGCTGTTTATGTATTAAAATATAAAATGTTAGAAATATATATAAACTTTAGGCAATATAAATCACGTTATGGGTGAGGCGATGATGTCAGATTTGGGTGAGCAATGACTCATAGAAAGCAGCGCTGTCACCTCAATACCTGAAAATGTATCCTAAAATGTTTGGACATTTTCATATCAAAATACAGTTCGAATATTGTTATGATTCTTATAAGGTTTTTTAAGGAATTAAAAATTATGCATCGTTACTATAGGTTCTAGGTATATCACATTACACAGAGGTCGAGTAAACTTATATAAGCTATATATATATATATATAAAAAAATATAGTAGTACCATATAATTTGGTCCGTCGCATTTTTCAAGTTCAACGAATTGGCACAAAATCCCTTTGAGAATCCTTTTTGTGTTTTTAGGGTCAACTTAGAATTAGCACGTTCCATAGCTCCATGCTACGTTTCACAAAGAAATAATAAATTCTGCACGGACAAAAGTGTAACAAAGATTACTTGTTTTAAAGTATCTTGTTTATATTCTATGTAAAGTATTAATGGGGCACTCTATCAAAATTAGTATGATAATTTCTAACATTAATTATTTTATAAAACTTATGTTATTACTACTTTTTAAATATTAAATAAAGTCGTTGTTGAAAGCGAACATATTGTATCAATAATAGTTATTTTTATTTAAATAACGTTAAGTATTGTATACAAAAAGAGGATTGGAGACAAGAATGTGAATAAATACACCGTAAACAAGTTTCGTGAAAAGGGACCGCAGCACACATAAAAATGTGTTACAATTTACGACCATTAACATTTAAGCTATTTCTTAACGAACATAATACACATAGGTAAGAAAAATGAAAACATGAGTTATTTCATTGTAAAGATTTTGTACGCGTTTTCATTTTGTTAGATTGACCGACAGCTCTGACTTCAATTGTCAGAATTGTATAGCGTCATGTGATTCGTTCGAGGCAATTTATCGTTCGCACACGGAAATAGCCGACATTACAGAATGTCGAATGCATTGTATTGTTAAATTAGTAACGAGTGGGTATGTGTATGTACATGAGCGTTACTTATCGTATCCGTATCAAACCGCGATACGCAGAAATCATCATTCGTGATTTCACATGTCGTGTTGACATTCCTGTGTGACCATCTCAGATAACGTTTTCATTTGTCTAGATAGCGTATGAGCTTCCTTGCCGCAAGAGAATGCGAAAATTATGACGTCTGGTGTTCCGTAAATATTTTTTTTGCCTAATTTTTAACCATTCCTGACATCATTACGTCGAACCTAATAATTTGGTATACATCTAATTTATACTTCTCTCTTAAATGTTTTCTTCTTCTTCTTCTTGATATGGTTTAGTTGGACTTTCAGTTAATTAAACTATTATAAATATTAACACTGAAAGCGTTTGCGTGCTCAACGCGTGTTTATCACGCTAGTGATATTCTATTATGATTCCGTTGTTTGTATACGTGTGAAAGAGAAACGTTATACGAATATTTAAAGAAATATATATTGATATATATGAAATTGTGAAATTTAACACAGTAATTTAAATAATTATTTAAGAATGAAATAAAAATTGGTGCCGCTGATCTGTCTTCACTTTTTAGATTTATATTCTGATTTGATATTAGCAAGTCCGAAGTTAAATGTTTGTAAATAGGAATAGTATTACAAAGAAGAAACAGTTTCTATGTGAATATTATTTCAACTTGTAAACTAGGTCAAGGATTCCTATAATTTAGGGCATAAGGAAATAAAAGGTAAAGGAAGTTTTATTATTTAAACAGTAACATTCTCCGTCGACATGTTCTTATGTCAACGTCAGGAACAAAGGAACAAAGCAACGGTCGTATCCGGCCATAGAAACGGACTAGATTGCGAGATAGCTTCGTATGCTTGCCCTGGTGGTCATAAAAGACGGCAAATCAAAGCGTGGCTAATGTAAAAAATGGTTTGTATAATAAAAAAAAACTTATATTAAAAGTAGTTTTATTCGTTACTGTATAACAGTTCAAAAAGTCGTTCAAAAGGTTTGTCCAATTGGCTTGAAATTCTATCAACAAAAGCAATTATCCAGAGGTCGATCAACTATATGGAATAAGAGTTAGAGAGTAATCATTATACCCATAAGTATTTGGTGATAACAATTTTGTAACGCGATAAACTGCGCACTCCGTGCAAGACCAATACTAGCATTAACATGTAAACAAGAATGATGCAAAGTTATATATTATAGTTCAGCCGAGTTATATGTACGACTAAAGGAAACAAAGACCTCTCCTATTACGCCAAATTGCTAAATATCAGCAGAAACTGATGTATTGATTGACGCTTAATATTTATAACTATTATTGTATTACTTATGTTTCTTTACGCTCTGTATATATATTTTGAATAGCCTTTAGGTTATGAAACTTAAAGGCAGTGAAATCTGTGTTTAATCACATAAGACATAGGCCAGTTAAATAGTACAAAATATTGCCCTTAAATTGCTGTTATTAAGGATAAAAAGTTGTGTATCTAGATTATACGTCAAAAACAGTAATTTTCAGACATTTTTCGGTTTCTCCATTTCAACTTTAAAATCACAGGTTGTTTTGAGTTGATTGTTATGGTATGGTATTATTATTATTATTATTTAGATACCTGTATTAAATATTGACTGAATGTTACTTAATTGACGTTATTACTGTAGTTTTAAAATGTTAAACAGAAAGGCTTTCGCTTGAGATACATTTCTATTATTTATTTCCACAGCTAATAACATTTTGTATAAAATGTTACATACTGTTTTAGTTATATTCCCAAAACCTCAACTCCCGAGTATAAAAGTGTTGTAAATCGATTCATAGCAGATTTGTAAGGTACAAGGAAAATGTCGCAAGCTGCAGGACAGAGCAAAGTATACGCGATAATCATTATCATGGGGTATTTCATTACCAATTTGTTGCTAAAGGACAATGCCCAAGTTTATATGGCATACCGTACCAAGTTGCATCAAGTTCAAACTTTTTGTTTAGAGACTAGACTTATTATATTAACTTCTAAGAAGTTCTTTTCGTAAAGAAAACCCGGGTCTCGGAAATATTTGATAAAATTAAAAAGTTGATTGATCGAACATTTCTATCGCATTCTACATCTCTGTGACCGATTGCATAACGTTATGGAGATAACGAAAAAAAATCATACCTTTATACTGTAAATTAAATTCCCTGTTCAAAAATCAAATCCATGAAGCGTAATATAGTAAAAAATTAAGTAAAATATCGTAGGAAATAATTACTATATAATTGTGATCTAGATGCATGAGACCTTTTGGTACCGCTTTTACATGAGATTTTTTGGTACCATCTCCAAAACACTATGATGCTTAGTATAAACTTCAAAAATAATTTATTATCTTATCCCATTAAACACAAAACATTATATTGTATGTTAAAAATACAAATGAATGGATAATCTATTTCTACCAGTAATACGTTAAATGTATTTTTATAACGTTTATAGTTTGCAATTAAAATTGGACGCCAGAAGATGACCGCTTATCAAAAAACCATGGTTATAGATTTGATTGTAACAAATCATATAACAACGTTTTAAGAACGCTACAAATGGAAACACCTGAGTGTTGGCGATTAGGCTTATATTATTCTTTGATTAACGCAAGACATACTAAGTTTTCAGAGGATGGATCATCTCCTTCTCCAAAGGTAATCCCAAAATATAATTACATTTAACTCACGACAATGCCTCCTTATCTAGAGAATAGAATTCTGATCTAGACGACTTATTCGCTGAACAGCTGACGCCGTTGCGTGTATGTAGGTAATTTAGTTACGTTGGCTTATGCATATAATTTCTATAACAATTCTATTCTCTCAAATCAAAATCAAGTAAACTCACATAGTCGAGGCAATTAAAACTTAAGGTATTAGGTACAATTGAGTTAGAAAAGTAGCAAATGGAATTGTGTTGTACAAAAACAATTTAGATTAGACTTATCTCCAGGCAACGTTTAGGCTAATAACGAAAAATGCCTTTCATAGGCTTTTTACATAGGCGTTAAACATTTTATTGAAGTAATAAACGTCGCAACACGAACACTTGGGTTATGAAATGGAAACGGGTAAAGTAAATAACGTAAGGTGAAATTTCCGTTTTCATAGCAGAGCAAAAAATTGAGTAATTCTCGTTAATACTAAATTGCATGAATAAATTAAGGTTTTCCGTCAACGACAGTACCGGGTATATTTATGACATATAAATTATAGCATTACTTGGCTTATTATTTTCAATTTAAAATCAAAATACTTTGTCCTACAAGGAAAGTGAAAGTATGAGATACTCGAACGCGGCGCAGGCTACACATCGACGCGGGAGAATGGAACAACAACTAATTCAATACGTGCTCAACAACATTCAAAGTAATATTTTATGAATGGACATCGATGCATTAGAGACACTATATTAGTTTTCTACCTCTTGCGCCTTATGAGGTTCGCCGCTCCATCTGTCCCTCCAGTGGATCAGATGGTGCAGATGGTTCATGTAGTTATGGCGATCGCGCTTCTTGCGGAAGTCGGTGGGCGATGGAGGTGCCGTGAGAGATCCCCGACGGCAGCCGACCACCACTGAGGGTGGCGGTTGCGACCGTAACAGGCGTTCTGTTTCCGGTTCATCGCTGGACGATACGCTGTCCGTCAACGTCCGGGGCTGAGAGCATCTCCCCATCACAAACTGTTCCTCCCTCTTCATCGTTTCTACTATCGCACAAGTATTGCTAAACGGTAATTGACACAAGTATGAAATTGGTAATGAAGCCGCGACTTGATAACATATCGCGTTGGGGCACCGCGACGCGGACGAACAGTTCGCGAGCAGCGTCGCGCACAGACTGCGGTGCGATACGGTCGCACGTGGGTGTCGGCCGCCGGCGCCGACGTCAAAACAACAGGCGGTCACACCTCATGCTTGGAGAGGCATGGACGACACGAAAAATTACTGATATATTGAAATACACAAATAATTTCAATACATATATTTACAATATCATATAAATATAAAGAAAAACACTGCAATATTTAGGTATTCTAGGGAAGAATTGACTATACCTGTTGACTATGCCAATGCTTCCATTGAAGTAGTCTAGATGACAATAAATATTATTTGATATTTTATTACTAACTAAATCTTGTGAGTGATAGTTACATTAAAATATGAAAATTAACCATAATAAAATGTAGAAATAACTACAAATCATTACTCATTATAGTAAGAATATTTTATATTAATTACTTAAAATCAAATGTTTTCAGTGATTTATTTTTTTATTTTTAAAGTAATTCACAAATTTAAAATCAATTTAACATTTAAGTATAAAAGCACAACATTTAATAAATAATAATATAAAATACAAAAATGCCAAATATTTATAACCACAAATACAATTATCTTACATTATAAAAAAGGCATATATTTGTAAAAGCTATACTTTATTTCGACATATAGACGAAACTAGATAATGGAAATAAAAAATAATTTAAAATAAATATTAAATTAATCCGCAATATGAAATAAAAAACCACGGTGGAGATTCTTGTTTTAAACTCTTAAGTTCAATTACTTAATGATTCTTGTATAAAAAGTTCTCATATTATTGCATAAAGCATTTAAAATAAACTGCTATGGTAAGGCAATAATAATGTTCTTATGCAGTAGTTTTAATTAAATTAATTCTTACCTGGGGATGAAATTTATGTTGTCAGAAAACAGAAAGGACATTTACATAATACTGAACTGTAACACAACACTTATCACAGGCCACTTAGTGCGTTTGCTCTTATGTTTAAGTTGTAAATAAAAATAGTAAAATACCTTTATAAATGGTACAATTAAACACACAATGATTTCACAAAAAACCTGCACAAAATTTCTTTGTTGTCAATTTTGACATTGACATAAAATTTTTGACACATTCTTGTCGTATTTTTTTTTTGCGTTACTCCCTTGTCTCGCATACAGATCTATTTAGCCGTTTAGCAAAATAAATACAAAAGTATTTACCAAAATATTTAACTTTACCATTTACTTAACATTCAATCAAAGGCTAGGCATTCCTGTATTAAGAAGTTTTAAAAACAAATTCATATAACAAAAAGCAATGTACCTCTGCTAGTATTTATAGTGCTAGCAAGCAAGTTAATTTATATTTATATAAACAACGCTGGCGTACAGGACTTGCTTTCATTTGTCACGTTTACACTACAATGAAATATCAGAGTCCGGCTATAATGTCGTATTTTGAGAGAGTTGAGAATTTAGGATATCAGGTATAACAGCGATTGCTACTCAAAATATCAGTGAAAAATTCGCGATCGCAAGCGTTGTCTCATCATCGGGATGATCCAACACGTGCCGTGGCCTACGGTTTCCACGTCGCCCAGACATGCCAAGCGGAATGGGCCCATGGGTGCAGTGGTTACTAATGAATTCGGGTGGGTCACGGCGGATTCAAAGTAGTGGCGCGATGCCAACTTCAGGAATTGAGCAATGGTGGAAAACTCTAGATCAACTCTAAATTGCGTATGAATCAGGGTGCTACCGTGGCTCTACGCACGAATCGATTTTGAATGACCCGAAGTCGGTTTATCTGTCGCGGACTTACGTGTGCGAACACCGGACACGCGTAATGAAATGAAAAAATTAAATATAGTGCCGCGTTTTTGGATGGATTTATTTCAATACGCCATTTCCGAAACCAGTCACCAACGGTATTGGCTGCGGTTTGTAGGCATTTGAGAATAACGTCAGCTTGAGAGCTTGATGTGAAAATGCAGGTGTCGTCTCTACGCGGTAGCGGAAGGTTCGATCATTGAGGAAGTCTCGTATTATAATACGAGACGATCAGGCACACCAAGCTCATATAACTTGCTATGCCAGACTTCGTCGAACGCTTTCGCAGCATCGAGAAAAAGCGCTCGAGTATGGGAACCTACTTGCCTTTTGATGTGGTGCCCTTGATGAGTGTAAGAATTTTTGGCTCGAAAGCCGAATTGTTCTGGGATAGGAAGCCCTCGAGCGTCCATGAAGTCTCGTAAGCGGGCTAGGATTAGTCTTTCGTATATTTTTCCGAAGGTTTTCAAAAGACTAATCGGACGATATGAAGTGGGGTTAGTGGCGGGTTTGGAAAGTTTGAGGAACCCTAACCTCTGCGTTCTTCCACTTTGTAGGAAAGAAGCCTTGGGTTATTGCCGCGTTGTATTTTACGACCAATAATTGGGAAGGAGTTTAGTCACCTTATTGGTGACGCCATCAGAGTCTAAGGCTTTACGTGATCGTAATTTTTTAATGATATCCTCAACTTCGCCGCAAGTAAACGGGGAAACGGGATCGCGTAACGGTTTGTTTGCTTTTTTTACTACTGTGTCGTACCAAGGAGTTTGTCGACCGGCAGCAGGCTTGATCTTGCCAATGATTGACTGGATTTTTTTTTCTTTACCCAGTATTTTATCTGTGAGGATAAATATGCCTCATCTCTAATGACAATAACAAATGTCACCAAAGATTCAAAGACAGATTCGTGCATGCGCGCTGTTGTCAATATAATAAAAACAGTAAAGCATGAATTAGACTTGAAATTTATAATACAATATATATAATTGTTATATTTTTATAATGGCACTGCCCCAAAAGAAATTTTATCGTCAAAGAGCCCATTCTAATCCCATTGCTGATCACTGCTTTGAATAGTAAGATTAATAAATAAATGATAAATTTGTTCTGTTGTAAAATTTTAATTGTTTGAAATTGTTTTATTCTAGTCCTGCTCATCCCGATGACTATGATTGGTCAGCGCTATATCCTGTGATTAAAGATCAAGACTGGAAGAACAAATGTGTAGATTTTTTAGATGTAGGATGTGGATATGGAGGTCTTTTAGGTTAGTTTTTTAAGTATTTTCTTAAGTAATTTAAAAATGGTTTTTGATAATTTCTAAGATATATTATGGCAATTGTTAGGAACTTGGATATGACCAATTTTGCTTTCAAAAATTTTAACTGATAGAGAAAAATAATTGATAAGACACGTCTAAACCAAAATTTGGAGATCGGTACTACTTTTCTAGAAAAATAAGGGTAATTTGTTCCTTCTGGGGCACTTACCATTTTGGTATGCCAATATTTTTGGTATTTTTTTCCTTTCAGTACACTTCCTACTTTGGTATGACAATAGTTTTACTTAATAGAGAATATTAATTCATTAGACTCGTGTATAGTGAAATTTTTAGGCAACGCTTGATTTTCGAGAAAAATAAATATAAATTTTGTAATTTGTATGGAGATCCGCCATTGTTGACACCCAATACAACGTCTTTAAATATTACATATAAAAATATTTTCAATTGGTTGAAATTTGTAATTGGTTTTTGAGTGTTTACATTTTATTTTCTCAAAAACTAAATGTTTCCTAGAAATTTCACAATACACGGGTCTAGTCAATTAATATGCTCTATCAATTAAAAATATTAGCATACCAAAGTAGAAAGTGTCCTAAAAGAAAAAAGTTACGAAAATAAAATAATGAAGATAATAATTGGTATGTGGAGTCACATTATCAACCTCAAGATCGCGTTATAATTATTGGTAAATATTTTTAATTGATTGAGAATTAACACAGAAGTTAACACATTTAAATCATAATTGCATGAAAATAAAGTAATTGGGCATTATATGTAAATAACAACAACTTATCCAAATGAATGTGGAACATACAAATTTTTTATTGCTTTTTTCACAAAATAATTATTTGTGTCCAATTTTGCTTATAAAATGTTAATTTAATTACAATTGTCAATCTCTTAAAAATATTTACAAATAATTATAACACAATTGCGCCGTCGATAATGGGACTCCACATAACAATTATCTATATTTTTTCCTATTAATTCTCTAGTGGGAAACCGTAAATCATGTATACAAATAGGTTTAATGATTTGCCATGAAAATTTTAAGTTTTCTTAATCTTTTGATAAATTGAAATAGAATCTTCGAAATGATAATTAAGAATAAAAAGTTGATTGGGACAGTATAGTGGGTGGAGGGCACACTTTAGGGGAAGTAGTTAACATTTTCAGCAGCTTCAAAAAAGTACGAGGTCCTAAAATTGTTGTTTTTTAACAGTTTCCAAATATTTTAATTGTATTTAATTGGTATTTTAATATCAATTAAAGGTGAAAAAGAAAACTAATACAATTTGGTAAAACAATTAGACATAAACATGCATAATTCTTTTAACAGTAATATCAGACTTCTATAATAAAAAAATAGTTTTGATATTTTATGTATGCTATAACATAAAAAAGCAACTAGTTAAAAGGAGACAGTAACCAGTAAAATATTTTTATTTTAGATTTCAAATTAGTACTTGTACCATTTAGGTAACCATGTCAAAAAGTTGTTAATAAAAAGATATAACTGATTTTGTTCGAGCTTATTATGTCATGTTATGTCAATAAAAAGAATTCTTCAACTTTTTCTAAAATCTCATAATATAATTTAAAAATCTTTATATTTGCAGTGACATTATCCACTATATTTCCTAACAACTTGATGCTGGGACTAGAAATAAGAGTAAAAGTATCTGATTATGTAAATGACAGAATACAGGCATTAAGAATCCAACATCCAGAGAAATATCAAAATATTGCTGTATTGAGAACAAATGCTATGAAATATCTACCAAATTTCTTTTACAAAGGACAGGTATAAAAATAATTTTGGTTAATATTATGAAGACCATTGAAATACTTTCAAGAATTAAAAATATTTAGACTTTAAAGTTTAGGTAGTAAAAGATGAAGAATTATGTGTATTTATTAAGATATCATTTTTGAGATGTCCATATTTGATGTAAAGCAAACATATTTGCTAAAGATACTATTGTTATTTTTGTGCTCTTAAATTTCTTAACTGACTAATAATTAATATCCATAAACAACTTTTAGCTGAAGAAGATGTTCTTTTTATATCCAGATCCCCATTTCAAGAAAGCTAAGCATAAATGGAGAATAATAAATAAATGGTTACTTTCAGAGTATGCTTATGTACTTGCTGAGGAGGTATGTTTCCCAATTGTGTAACTAATAATTCTCAATCTTTTTAAACTGGATAAATGTGAATTTATTTTTGCTCATGCCTATTTCTGAGTATATCTACTCAGAAATAGGCTTACATATAGGTAAACAAAGGGCTTGCATTAGATTTTCATTGTGAATGAAATCAAAAGTGTATGTTGCATGTAGCAGCATGTTTTAATTTTTCAAAGTTACCCTATGTTTATTCACTTAAAAGATTGATCTATTATTTCTCTCATGTTTATATGCTTCTACAATTTCGTCATTTCATTGTCCAAAAATCAATTTCCTTATAGATTTTTTTACAGATTAGGAAACAAAAAGTAGTTGCTAGTGACAAAATCTGGACTAAAATGGTGGGTGAATAATATTTTCAAACCTGCACTTGAAAATTGCCATGTGGGCAGTATGCAGAGGCATTATTGTTCAGGAGCAGAACACCTTTGGCCAATTTTCTCCTCCTTTTCTACTGTAATATTTTTGCATATGTGTAGAATATTAGCATATTATTTTCCTGTCATATTTACATCTTTTGCTTTATAGTCTGTCAGTATTCCTTCACAATCCCAGAATATTATGACAAACTTTTTGGGGTGAAGTGTTCCCTTAATGTGACATTGCTGCAAGGTTTTATCTAAAAAATATACAAACATTTCAATTGACATAATTTCATGAAGCTTGTGTACCTAAATAATTTTATTAAGTTTTTTACACTTGAAGGTAGTGTTGTAAAACAAATGTGTTGGATTGTTAAATTAAGTTAAAGGATGTTTAAAGGCATTTTACGGCTATGAAATTTTTTTAACCTATATTTTTTTTCAGGGGATTGTATACACAATAACAGATGTGAAAGATCTTCATGAGTGGATGGTAAATCATTTTGTTGATCATCCATTGTTTGAGAGGATACCTGACGAAGATTTGGTGGGTAACATTTTTTTAAAGAAAAATATTGTTTGACATAAACATTCGCAAAGAAATACTGCTTACATGTCTCTCCTTCATCCATTAACCTACTCTGGACATTGTGGTTGTTTATGGGAGTCAGTTAACACGCCAATAAGCCCACGCGAGTGTCTTCCTGTTATTCATTAGCGCGTGCATATTTTTTTTTGTAACAAAAAGACATGATGTACATGAGCGTCACTGAGCGCCGGTACGTATGTATTCCGAACGGCGAAAATGGACGGTATTATTCGCGACGGTTTGTTGACCAGTCAGTGAATATTTATGTGAAATAAAAATAATTGACGTAAACAATAGATAAGAATCTTTGTACCTTTCTCGCCCTATGCTTTTTTAATTTGCTACAGTAAAAAAACACACCCGAACTTGCAATGAATTCCTAAGTAGTCGATATTAATTATATTCCAATCGACTCCATTGTGTACATTCCTAGTAGTGAAAACTTCTTAGTTAATTAAACAAAATTCAGTATTTAAAGTTGGGCGTATCCGTAGCCTAGTAGTATGGACGCTTGCTTTACAAACCGGAGGTCGTGGGTTCGAACCCCGCAGGGTGACGACTTTCTGTTGTTTGTTGGTTGGCCTAGGACGATGCGGGCTGATCACCCGATTGCTTGAAAAGAAAGATGATCCATGCGTCGGGTGGGCATGTAAAAAGTTGGTCCTGGTTGTCAAAAACATCTTTGGAAGTCGTTATAGGACTTCAGTGCCTTCAAATATCCTGACAAGTAATCCATCCTTCGAATTCAGTATATTCCTTTGGGTCGCGGAAGTCAGATGGCAGTCGCTCTGCGTAAAAACTGAAATTCAGGTAATATTTGGGTGGATTAGAAGCTGACCCCAAGTAACTTGGGAAAAGGCTAGAAGGAAGACTATTACTTTTCTTTTGGTCCTTTTGCACCTATTTAGTAAAGTTGAGTAAAGTAACAGCCTGTTTTCTTTTTAATTTTCCCACTGCTGGGCTAAGGCCTCCTATAGAACGAAGGTATAGGGCATACTCCACCACGCGGCCCCAATGCGGATTGGTAGGCTTCACATGTCTTAGAAATAGTATTTTATCAATGTGCAGGTTTTCTCACGATGTTTTTCTTTACCACAAAAACGTGTAATTCAGCACTTAAAATTGCAATTACGAAATTGACAATTTCATTGGTGCCGGATCAAACTCAGGTTCGCCTCGAATGAATAAAATTAAAGGCGAGCATCCAGACACTGAGCTACCACGTCTCCTCTTCCTTAGATTCTCTGTTTATTTGTCGGTTAACTAATAGAAGGCACGTAATGGTGTTAAGTCCGCCGTTGCGATCTATTGTGCATAAAGTGCATATAAAAAATAACCCAAAATCTAATAAAAAAATCTCTCCATCAGGCGTATCAAGCGGGCCTGATTGGTCGCAACGCGTGCGGCTCCGGCTACGACTTCGATGTGTTCGTGCATCGTGGTGCTGGTGCCTACATCTGCGGTGAAGAGACCGCCTTGATCGAGTCCATCGAGGGGAAGCAGGGCAAGCCCAGGCTGAAGCCCCCCTTCCCAGCTGATGTGGGACTGTTCGGTTGTCCCACTACGGTTAATAATGTGGAGACGATCGCCGTATCGCCTGTAAGTAATGACCCAACTTCCTTTACCTTTTAGATGATTTGCGCGACAAGATGTATAATTATTTTTATAAAAACAGCGATGCTAACTTCAAATGACTAGAAAATAAATAATTGCGAAACAAGGTTTTCAGTTATTTTGATTTGCAAACGAAATTGTTGGACCGATTTTTATGAAAATTATATGGGACCGTCTCTCGTAGCTCCATACTTTCAAGTAAAAAAAAGACTTATGGTAAAATGATTCATAACTTGTGGAGAAATCGGTAAACACACATACAAAAAAACATATAGTTGAATTAAAATCCTCCTCTTTCTTGTAAGTTGGTTCAAAATGATCATCTTAAAGTATTACTATACGCCAATATATTTTATTAAAATTTTACTTAAACACTTAATCAAAAGTAAAATAAAATCATAAGTTAGGATACCTATACAAAAAAACATATTTCATTCAAAATTTAAGTCCGAAGCTTCTATTATGCCAATAGCAATAGCCATGTGAAATTAGCATAATGTTTTTTAGATCCCATTATTTGAGGGCCCAAATTACATTTAGAGAGTTTTGTTTAAATATGCTACCCAATCAGTAAGTTCCCTTTATCATTTAAAAATACACTAATTTGAAAATAAAACTTAATAAAATCACATACACCTACTCTCAAAATTATTGAAACAGTACAACAAAACGCAATAGTAGTTGGCTAGCTGACAAAAGCGCAATTTACTCTTATATAGCTTTTCCTAGGTGCAAAATTTTATTAGTTGCAGTAGTCAAATGTACTGTAATTAAAATGAAAACTAAGTTAATTGCTGTTTATTTATATATACTTTTGTTATTTATACATTACCTGTATGATATGCAGTAAAATAACATATTTACATATCTCGTGATTTAGAAGAAACTGATTACTTTTTGTATCGATAATTAAGAGCACTAAAATGCGCTTTGATTAATTATCCAAATTTATGCAATTAATAGTCTTCATCATTCACATTAAATTAAGTATGTTAATTTTAAATTGATGTGATGAATAAAAAAAAATAAATGATTGTGATTAAAATTAATCTTGGAATTGAGAAATATTGCATAATACTTTCAATTGTTTAGTCATCAACCGCCTCCATAGCCTACCTAGTGGAATGGCTTGCTTTACATGCCGGAGGTCGAGGGTTCGAACCCCGCGGGAGGAAAACGATATTGTGTTGTTTTTTCTTGGTTGGGTTAGGGCATTGCGTCCTGATCACCCGATTGCCTGAAAAGAAAGATGACCAATGCATGGGATGGGCATGAAATATGTCGGTCACAGTTTTCCAGAACACCTTT
>JAOCPS010594837.1:0-11087 GCA_025505425.1 Graphium colonna | reverse complement strand
ACGCGAAAGTAAAAAGATTTTCCCAACTAGACTCGCTATTGTTGGACAGGCAATTTTGAATATAACCCGATAAAGTCTTAGCAAGCGACATACTTGCACCTCTCGGATTTTTTTTTAAGTACTGGTACATTGTTGTTATAGAAACAAATACGGTCCGAAACTAATTTGGAATTTACATCATTAATATCAAAATCGCTGTCATCTAAAGAGACGGTAGGCTGTGACGCCAAAATAGGATATCGGTATAATTTATAATGTAGTTTTTGGTATTTTAATTTAGATTACCTATTTAGATGAACGTTAAGACCATCAGGAAGTTTGGGATTAAAATACCAGCACACAAGACTAAAGTTATGAGTAAATCATTCATGGTACAAAGTGCACGGGTATGGAATGGCTTACCATTTGAAATAAGACGGGCTCAATCATTGCCTACTTTCAACAATCTAGTTAAGAATCATTACCTCTCTGGACTTTAATCCCGCTACAAACAGAATACATTTAATAATGTTAATGTATGTATCTTATATATTTATGCATTTTTATTATCGTTTACATTAATTTATTAATGTTATGTATTAACTACACAAATTTTTAATGCTTTTATATTATTATGTTAGTATTTATTATTATTATTCGCATTTATTAACATGCATGTTTTTTTAAAATATTTATTCTTTATTCTTAAATTTACCTAACACACACCGTACTTTTAATTACATTTCTTTTAATCCATCCAAAGGTTGCCTGGAAGAAATTGCTCTTAGTAATAAGGCCGCCCTATATACCCATTACTTTTATAATGTCTTATATTTGTTCTCCTTTACTTATATGGTGTGCAATAAATAATATTCTATCTATCTATCTATATAGATAAATTTAATTATGGGCCTTTTGGGAAAGACCACTTGCCTTAAAACTTCGTATAAAAGCTGAAATACTAAAAAGGGCAAGCCAAAAACAAATTAACAGAGCACATGGCAATTCCCTTGCGTATAAGCCGCAGTGTTCGGACAATAAACAGCGCAGTATATTGCAGGAGGAAAGCGATGCTAAAAGCGCTTTACCTGCCGTAACTACCACTAAATCAGATTACGCTCTCGCCCTCCGAAACTTTGACGCGGAGGGTGAGCGATATGGCATGTTTCGTTGACGGATTATCTACGCTGAATTCTAATAAAACAAAATTAAAATTCGTTTTATGAAAATTCGGCGTTATTACAACACACAAGATATTAATCTACGAGGATTTTAAAACCTTTTACTTAAGATGAGGAAAATCTACGTTACTTGTTTATGACAAGATTGTTTAATTAATTTTAATTAAAATCTACAGATTAATTACACAGTTAAGTATACGGATTAATTACATAATACGAACTTTTTCAGGCCAGTATATATCAGTTGAATAGTAGCGAGCTTATATTCGTCGCAATGAGCCGGCATACGTTGACTTGGAGTTTCCCCATGTTGTAAACGCTACATAAACCCTCGTCTCTCCCCCAATTGCTTTTAATGAATGAAGCTGTGGGTCGGAATAGTTGCATTACCTATGGACACGGAGTTCCCTTTTGTATATATTAAATAGCAGTTATGAGACCTCAAAGAAACCAGAACACTCAAGAGCAGCATTGTCGATTTATACTTAATGAGGTTTTCGTCAGAAGAAGCGGAACTCGACTATTAATAAAGTTTTAACCTTGTAAAGTAAGACTTATAATTAGAAGTCTCACAATAATTAAACTTCGACCGTAACTGTTTTTTTATATATTGCATTTTTCTTGCAAACCCTTATTTCAACATTATATAGAAAGCGCCTTATTCTATATAATATCTTTATTACCATTATATAAAATATTTTGTATTCATTTATTCTACAATGGACATCAAACATTTTCATATTTACGTAAAATAAAGGTATTTAAATTTGGTACGTACTGTACCATAAGCGATGTGATAAGAAGTTCTTCAAGTGTCCTTTTTTTTTACTCCATTCTTGTTTAAAGCGCCGTAAGCGCTGCAATTCCTGCAGCAGTTATAGGTCGCTTCTGGAGCCGCCTCATTTTCTAGTTTCGTTCCACTTATACTTGCGAACGCCGTCTAGAGGTGGCGTGTAATAGACGTTTATACAAGTTTTGTTAAGTATTGCCACCTTAGACATATCTTTCGTTGGTCGTGTGGGATATTCACTATGTAAGGTTATGAGATTAAACAATGTAAAACTACACCTCTAGATATTTGTAACTGCACTTGTTTAACAATAAAAACCAGTTCATACGTTGTAGATAGACTCCAAATTAGGAAATAACTATACTACTATACTATACCTATTAAAATAAAAAATATTTTGGAAAAATGTTTTTACCGGTATGTATTTAAAGACTGAGTTCCCTCGTTAGCAAGTTATTCTAGTAAATTGTTGAAAACTTTCCTTACATTACTTAAAAAGATAGATGTATTACATTTTTTAGAAAACGTCTACAGAAGTCTTAAAAAACTTTGAGACATGTCGTACCGTTATATACGCAAGAGATTGATTATAAGCTGAAATTAAGTATATTATAATAAATATCTTCGATCTACTGAGATAATTTAATCCCGCAAACTGACAATAAAAAAGAGTATATATAAATAAGGTCTTGTCACGCTGGACCCGATGACGTAGAGCAGTGATTCTCAAACGCTGTACCGCGGCACTTTTGTGTGCCACGAAGTTCTAAAAGTGTGGCGCGAAATTTTAGATGTATAATAATGCTAATATAATTAAACAATATGATTTCAAAAGAAAAATACTTTCACCTCATTTTGCTATCCATTAATCGAGAATTAATTTTAAAATATTCGGAATCTGTCTTAATCTTAATCTACATTTTATTTGCGTGAATTCGGTTTTTAGCAATAACTATATAACTGAAATTATAAAAAAAAATTGCATCACGAGTATTCTTATACAAACCCCTTAGAGCAAAAACCCCTTAACAAACATATTGTTATTTTTGTAGTACATATTATATTATCTTGCACATTTAAAATTATTACCCTGAACTATTTTGTAGTATAACTAATATATCTTTATTTCTGTATGCCGCCAAATTTAAAAATAGTGAAAAGTAGGCCGCAATAAAAAAAGTTTGAAAATCACTGACGTAGAGGAATCCCTAGCGTGGCGGAATCAATCAGAAAGCCAATGTGTTTTCTGCACAAAAGAAGAGACCGAATGACGCTGTATAAATATACGGATCAAATGAGAAGACCGTTATGTTGTAAATTTCGTCTGCAATGAGTGGACTTATCTAAATATTTAAATGGCAGCACCATGTATCGATGCCAACAGCAGGGCGAAAGAAATTCATATCAGCATCTAAATCGGCTTAAGGTGCAGCGCGGATACCTACAGTGTTAGTGTCATAGCTCTTAAGAAAAAAGACAAAAATCTCTATTTATAAGACGGTCTTAAGGTCTATTTATGGAGAAGAGGGCATAGGAGCAAGCGGTATCACTTGATAGAAAGCGATCACCGCTGCCGATGGGCTTCCACATCACTTGGGGTGACATTGCGGAATTGGTGGCCCCGTCTGGCGGGTAAAAACATGGTATGTTGTTGATTTAACTTCAAATTCAACAAAAAGGTCAAATTTTATTTAAGGAATCGTTCATTACAAGCTACCACCAGCTCTGAAAGCAGAAACTCTGCAGTTGCTCTTTTAAAATTATGTCGGCTTATAGTTTTGTGTATACATTGATTTGCTCTTTAACCTACGCGAGTAAAAACAGTATTATGACCACACAATTCTGTCCTCAAAGTATTCAAGGAATGTTTAATAAACTTCATTTAAAAGTATATTTATAATTTTACATTTAAATTGTTCAAAAGGTAAGCTTAATATTGACTGTCCCATGAATGATTTATTTAAAAAAAATTTAACCTTTTACAGGCGCAAGCTGTGTGTAATCAGTTTGTCCTTATTTATTTTATTTATACTTTAATGTTTTTAATGAACCATTATAGGTTTATAGGTGGTAAGAGCATAACGACTCTTCACAACTTTTGCTGCACTTCTACGGCTGTGCTCGCCCGGGGAAGCATCATCGCCCTTTATAAAGTCGGCATAAAATAAAGTATGCACGAGTTTTGGGAATGCCGGATGGCCATGTCTACCCTTTTCTTTTCCTATTCCTGTCCTCTCCAAATCCTTAGTCCCGACCCCATCCTATCCAATAAACCTATATATATCTGATCTCCCAGGTTGACAACGCACTCTCAACTCTCCTGATGTTGCGTTTGTCTATGGGCGACGGGATCGCTTACCATGAGGTAAACCGTCTGCTTGTTTGCCTTCAATTACATAAAAAAATTAAACAATATTTTGCCTAACAAATAAAATATTACAATATATAAAATATTTTCGTAGAACCTGCTGTATTCTTTATCTATGAATGATTATGGTTTTAATATTAATTTATAATTGATCTGTAATTTACAAATTTTTGTAAATTTACATACATCATGATATCTAGTATATAAACAAAACAGTTTGACCGATTTTTATGAAATGTAATATGAATATTCGGTAGATCTAAGAATCAGTCATAGTTTATTTTTCATATCTCTATGTGATAATGATTCTTTTTTATTTTTTTTTATACTTTAATGATGTGGCATTAAAAATACATAATACCCGACATTTTCACTATTCTATCACCAATCCCTACATATTTTATTTTAATGCACAAAGTAAACTGTTTCAAGGCGGACTTAATGCTAAAGTCTGTATAGGCAGCGCAGAACATTTGTGACTTTCTGACTGACGCTAGCTATTTGGTCATTCCATCTTAATGTCCTGTCCATGAAAAGACCTAGGTTTTTTACGTTCTTCTTGATAAGAATAGGAATATCGTTGTCATTTATCAGTGGAAGGTTATCGAAATCCACTCTACCGATAGCACGTGAACTTTTAACCACTATGGCTTGACACTTGTTAGGGTTCACAGTTAAGCCAAATCTATTCGACCAACTTTTAATGGAAGATAAATCTTGATTGATATTATGTATTGCTTCTTAAAGAGTGTCGATATTTGCTTGAGGTTATCAGCGTAAAGATGATACGCATATCGAGGATCATGTGTGATAAGGTTTATAAAAACAGAATAAAGGAGAGAGGTGACGAGCCTTTAACCGACTGCTGCCGCCCTCGAAGCTAGGAAGAAAACCATTTCAGTACTTCTTCAGAAATCATAAGATGTATAAAAATGGCTAGAAGGATATCGTAACTGACGGTGTCAAAGGCGTTTGAAAAATCAATAATAACCATAACAGTAATTTTGGCGTTTTCCATGGCAGCCTTAATATCGCCAGTCACTTTTAGGACGGTGGTTATGGTGCTGTGGCCAGGTCTGAAGCCAGATTGAAACGGACTTATTAAGTTGTTATCGATAACAAATTGGGAAAGTTGTTTGAGGACACTTGTTTCGAGAATCTTAGATAGAAGGGCAGAATAGAAATAGGATAATAATGGGCTGGGATAGTGGAATTAGCTGATTTGGAAGAGGCAGGATAAAAGTATAACGCCATAAAGCAGGAAACTACTGGTATCTAGAGAGAAATTAATAATATGGGTAATTAAGGGGAGTACGTGATTTAGGATAGGGATTATCATTCGTCTACCTATGTTGCCACAACCAACTGCGTTAGATGAAATAGACAGGATGGCTTTTTGATTTAGTCAGAAGAAACTGAAAATAAATAAAATAAATCAATATTGGGGCGCGTCAAACCATTTAAATAAGAAATTGTGTTACTAACACTGAATGATTTGTTTATCGCGACTTACCGATACCAAGAATTTCAAGGAATTTCTAGACGTCGGCAGGAAGTGATGAAGAAATATTATTAAGAAGACCCCCTTGTCAACCCTTTCAAGAACTGAGAAATAATCTACATGGCAAAACAACATTTGTCGATTCAGCTAATAACTTTATAATAATTTCAATATTTTATAACAAGTTCTTAATAATTTAATTTAAATAACGAAAGCGATCGCAAAATATAAATTACGGAACATTATAAAAAATATGCCAATCCAATGAACGCAACCGTTTCTATACGGTAAGATTAAAACATGAGTATAAAAGTCATTTTGATGAGCTACGTCAAACTGATTTATTAAAACCTGTTCAAAGCCTTTTAAGCCATTATAGTTAATTAATGGCCTATCCGCATCTTAACGCGTTGGATTATTTAAGTATTAATTAAGTTATTTATATGTTTATTTTGCAAATATGTACGTTAAGCGATGTACAAGTATCAATTTAGCTGTTCCTTCCTACCTGCTAATTACGTGCTTAGTTCGGAATTGCCAATTACATTGAAACAGTGCCCTTTAAAGTTAGAGCTGTCTCAAATACCACCATAAAACAATTTGCAATAGTTTGAGCTTTGAAAACTTTTCGTTTCTATATTAATATAAAACTTACAAGATATTTAAGTTACAGTTGATCTTACGCACCACGTTTATTTTCAATATCTATACTAATTTATAATATAAGCCGAAGAGTTTATGTTTTCTTGTGGTTGACCGCGCTAATCTCAAGAACTACTGGTCGAACTGAAAATCCTTTTAGTGTGGGATAGTCTATTTATCGAGAACGGCTTAAGCTATATGATACTAACCATGCCATGACCAAAAAGAAGCATCAAAGAAAAATGTTGCCGAAACGGAAAAGTTCACGGGTAAAACTGCTAGGAGCAGCTTATTAAAAATAATTCTCGGTATTGTTATTTTATTGTTTAAATTTAAAATTTAATTAATGAACGGTCTCAGAGAATTAACTAGTTATATATGTATATTATCCTTAGTAGTATGATTTTTTTGTAACATAGTATTTCCTCCATCATAGGTTTATATAGAGGAAGGCCGGGTGGGCCGTGCCCAGCCCAGGATGGTCTAGTGCCCACCACAGGATGGTTTACTGCCCACCACAAGATGATGAGATGGTCACCCTGGAAAATAAGCCTACATACGCCCATGCCCAACATCATAGTTGTAAGTATGTGGCAGATAGATATGTAATTCCAGTAGCATTTTAGTATTGTTATCAAACCTATTCGAGTATTATTACAGGGGATTAAATCATAAATTGGAAATGCAATGTAATCAAAACTTAAATCTCACTTTTAATTTTATCACAACATTCCACAATTCAAAGTACAAGACATATTAAGGCTCTCGACGAGGGATGTGAGAAGACAATATCGCTGTCTCGCTTATGCATCTACATATATTGCTATCTCGCTTCTACTACGCATCAAAATTTTGTTAAGTGCAAATTTTGAGAAAGTCATCAAAGAAAGTATTTTATGATACTAATATAAGAATTAAAAATAGTAGGTGTTTTAAAAATAACGTCACGTTATATTTTGTTTGGAATAAATAACCGTACCGAACACCTCTCATAAGGGGACAGGTATAACACATTTGTATTAAGCCTAGTTTTGACACATAGATTATGTTAACTGTGTGACATATTTAAGCTTCAATATTCGAATAACGGTTATTTACTGTAATTAAAACACTCATTTGTCTACTTAGCGACAATTCAAACATTTGAACAATATATATCTATTAAAGCAATATCAATGTAAGACAAAAAAAACAAATGTTGTAGTAAAAATTACAGTCCTGCCCCTATAAAATCCATATACGTCAATCTTTAAGGCTCTATTATGAGAGCTAACTATGCGTAGCGGTTAAAAATTCCCCCATCTCATTATTAGAGGGCAAAAAAGATCATCACGTTGTGGAATTATGTTACAGAACTAGGATAAGGGAATGCCTGAATAAATAGATCTGGAAAACATCTGACTGCGTCAGTTGACATTACCAGATAAGGAAGGGTCTTCCAGTCGATTCAAATAAGGAATTAATTAATGCAAACGATGTTTAATGTGACGGCAACCTGTCAAGTTGGACGGCTACACTAAATTATGTTGCGCTCTATATACGAGTACATATAGAATTATTAGTTAAAAAGTTAAATGTATATTATTCTTACAATTTATTCGCTAATTACACGTTAAAATATTATTGTTTTCATGTATATGTACAGATGATACTGCCATCTTAATTGTTTCTTAGTTTAAAATTATTTTGCAAAGTTTTTAGGACATCATGTAACCATAATATAACATGTAATGACAACCATCATGTCTTAAAACCTTTCCGAAATAAAATACCTATAAATTTCTTTATGATATTTGTCGTCGTCGTCATCGTGTAGATCGTTAGACTTATATAAATTGTAATAATAGCATATTCCGTCATTTTGATTGAAATTAACCTAGTGTTTACTAACGCTAAGTGTCAAATTTTTATTTGTTCAAAGAAGAATTAAATATAATGATTACTCATTACTTTTATGAATTTGTTGTTAAATATTATTCTTATAAATATTATAGAGAATAAATTAGTTATAAATATAGTGATCAAGTTTGTAGTGTTATGATACGTTTTTCTAACAATATTAATAATCTTAATAATCTTTCTAACAATATTAAATCTTCAATATTATTTGTAAGACTTACGCGAATATTTGATATTTTAAATTAAACAAATTTACGGATTTTATCGCGGTTTATTTTTATTGGATTTTATCTATTGAAATTTGGATGTTTCTTGATTTTGATGAAATTTCAATAGAGAGGATGGTTGGATGTTACCACCTGCTTGGGATCCAATTATAAATAAAATCAAATTAAGGAATAATCACAACACTGCAAAACCTAAAGACACTATCAGTAGTTACTGCGTAGATCGAAACAAAAAATTAATATTGAAGCCGAAGGTATGCAGGATTAACAACTGACACCAGGATATCAAACACCTCAGTCCTACCCGTGACCATGAACGCTGTAAAGGGTTCGAAACGTCGGGTGATAAAACTCAAATATAAACCGCGATATAATCCGTATAGTTGTTTTATTTAAAATGTCAAATATTCGCGTAAGTCTTAGAAACAATATATAAGATAATTACCATTCGATGTGAGGGTATGGTGATCTCGTGTCAGTAAGTAAATTTTCACGGGTTTTTTGTATCGAGTGTAGAGACTAGCCAACTTAATACCTCGCCGCTGATATCTGCACACAAATAGATGTAATTTTGCCCAGGGACAGCTCTGCGGCTGCTTTCAGACAAATGCTAACCGCCAGATGTACTTTCCGTAAAATACAGTCTATACTGTCAAAGGAGTCATTGCAACAATTTCGTTGCAAAGTATATCATACATTAATAGCTATGTATTACTGTCGGCGCTTATAACAACATCCAAAACATGCTCATGACGTTAAACCTATAACAGTTTATATACAGACACCATTTGTATTTTGTTAGATTGCTCCGGCGATCTAGATTGCGTTAATATATATTTACCTTAATCGGACAAACAAACTGAGTTGAATTAGAAGAATATAATGACGAACTTAAAGATGCATACTATTGGGGAATGGTCTGGGAAATTTGATTATATTTTATACTAGAAGACCCATTTTCTATATGCCACATAATATCGTAAAGTTTCTTTTATTTCATTACCTTTGTTATTACGCGGGACGATAGATTAAAAGTTTTGTATTTTTAAACTTCAATGGGTGCAATAAACTTACTTTCACTCATGTAATGTGTATGCAAAATTTCATTAAGATCAGTTAGAAAATCATGAAGTAAACATTACAAACGAATAAACTAATTTGCTTTACGTTCTAATTTGTCACTAAAATGAAAATGAAGCGGTTTTAGGATAATTGTTGTCTTATATGTGCAAAAAACAAATAACACATTGCGTTAAATACTGAATCAATATTACTGTAATAAAACTAGTTTATTTTAAATGTTTTTGTTTAAATAATAATTAATATAAAATAACCAAGCACTTTTTAAAATAAATAAAGGTACTAGACCTTTAGTCATAGGAATTCCTATACTAAGGGAAAGTACAAATTTAATAGTATAAAGGCTATTCCGGTGTAAATATCCGTTTAACTTTTAAGTGTCCACTCAAAAGCCAAACCCATTTCCGTTAAACGCGTGCAAATGGAGGATCATTATCTTAACCGTATAATGATTTGGGCATCCATAATATGGTTACGTAACTTTTGAATGTCTTGAATATTTTTCTTCTGTATGTAACAATAATATTTTAGCAGAAAATGTTTGAAAAATGTTTAAGTTATGTAAATATAAGTCATACTAGATCTGGCACGATATTTTTTGGTTGTCATTTTTCTTAAAACTCGATTTTTCATTAAAAAAAAAATTAACATTGTAAACCGGAATATACATAAAAGTACGTAAAGATAAATGTTCAATAGTTTTCTTTTGAATACAAACCTAATCTTAAGATGTTATATAATGAGATAATTTTCGGTGAGTACATTTATAACATTCGGAGGGATGCAGCATTGTGGATAGCTTAAATAAGTCTTAGGATTAAATTTTATAGTAAAATTTAATGGTAATTGCTGCTAAACATGTAACTTTCATATATATCTTATTTCTTAAGTATAATAAATAAACGTACAACTTCTCAATACAACATCTTCTATCGTTGCCACTTCGACGTAGAAGTTTGGCAATCTTTTTTTATGTAGTAAGGCACGGTAGGCGCTAATGCTACGAGATCTCTGAGCTTGTCCTTGCTTCAGCACATTGTTTGGCAAAGTTCTGTGTAGCCTGCTAAACCGGTATTCCTATTAGAATGCTGCACGGACATATCTATTCAACAAGTGCATACTTAACAGGCAACAGGTATAACCATATAGTTAATCTTAACATGTTAAAAATTAACTAAATTTAAAGGCATTCAGTGTTCATAAATTATGTTCTTGGACTTTCCATCGCAATTCGCTAAAAATTAGGTATAAGAGAATATGTTAGTATATAATTTTGTATTATTTTATATTATATTTATTTAATATTACACCCATTGCTATGGCGTTATTGCAAATAGATTAAAGTGTCATTATTGAATTATTTATGAAATCCCTAATGTATGTAGGAAGATTACCTCATCGGTTTTAAGCTGCATATGTG
>JAOCPS010594616.1:0-11089 GCA_025505425.1 Graphium colonna | reverse complement strand
AATGTTATTCAGTTCATTCGTGATAGATACACATGGTGGTGGTGGTGTGTATCTAACACATGGCGGTGGAGCCAAAAATAGTTATTAGAACCTCGCAAGTTGATGGAAATCCTACTTTTTTCATTACATCTTCTTCTCTATTTACATATGTTTCCAATTCCTAAATTTTGGTACTATTTTTACAAGGTCGAGAAATTACCAGATTTAAATGTTGTGAGAGTCTTAAACGTTTTCTCAATACTAATAAACCCTTTGATTGCTTGTAAAGCGCTGTCTTTTGCTGTCAACAGAAAAAAAAGTAACGGAATAAATTAATATTGTGATGCCTTAACTGTTAATAATTCCGTAGCATGCTCGACAAGGATCCGTTACGTATAATAATGGTCACTTATACACATAAAATTTCGTAAGACCTTACAAAGCTATGTATGTAGTTAGTTAACACTAGGTTTACGGAGATTTTGGCATACCTTTTTCTACAGAACACGAAAATAATAAATAGTATTTAATAGAATAAGTAACTTGTTTTGAAAGGAATATTGTAATGCAGTTGTATTGATATCAAAATTAAAACTTGGTGAAGAATAAAAAGTCATTTAGTAAGTAGTAACGTATGCCTTGAAAGATTTAAATCTAAACAATTCCCAAATTTTTCTACATGAATTTGTAAATGGTGGTGTTAATAATTTAATAACTTCCTCACAAAATGTATTTTATTATATAGGGCAAGTTTCACGTCATAATTAATTTATGTTTTATATAAAAAGGTGTTGAAAATGTTTCCTTTTTGACTTCTGTAACACATATGCCTTATTTTTCTAAATGGATTTAAGTGTAAAAATATTAATGAGTAGTCGTTGTCATGAAATAATTATGAATTAAATATAAATTACCAAATAGTTAAAATATCTCATATCATGATACAACGTTTGATTTTAAAAAGTATTCGTCGAGATCATGGAATCTGCTAGCAAAGCCGTTATGATCCAAGTTATGAGTAAATCTATATTATCTGGTTTTTAATTCTAATTACCGTGATTTTATCTAAGAAAGAAATAACTTAGTTTGAGAATACTTTCCAACGTTGTAGAAAAGAGGCTTTTGTGTATTTTGTCTCATAAGCTACTCATGAACGAAAATTATTGTTCAAAAATTTACTCACACTATGCCAAGTTATAATCATCAAGTCTGAGGTTTTCCTTAAAGAAAAACGTTAATAATGGTACGCATCGATTTAAATATCCGTGTCTCACTCATTGTGAAGACACTACGTTGATTCTTATATAAGTACGGAGTTTTTTGTGTAATATCTCTCCCCAAATATTGAGTTCACATATCTTCTACAATTTATTTTTTTACTATTGTTTAAGCGGATGAGACGTACACAATTCAATCTTTGAAGGTTTGGTTGTTGTACAAAGGAGCACGTGCAAAACTGCGGAAAAAAAACGAGATTAGAGGCAGTTCTGCTGAAAGGAGGGAAGCACAGTACCTTTTTCTTCGCCAGTTTTCTTCTGCTTCTCTGGACACCTTCAGCACAAACTATAGCACCCCTTTTAGGCTTCTTCAAACGAAAGGTTCGGAGCGACGTCTCAACGCAATCGCGGGCGTAGCCATTACGACAATTATGAAAGCGAGCGAATCCCGCTTCGATACTGTACGGAAAAAAAGAGGGGACCGGATGTTACCAATTAACCAATAAAATCGATATATATACAGACAAAAATCAGCGTAACCATCGAACAAGGAAACAATAACAACAATAAAAACAAGAAACGCCTTTAAAATTAGACGATTGATGAAAATAACGCGATATCTAACTACTAACTATGCACCTAAATTACTAATATGACTAATAAATAATAATAATTACAAATATGTAATTTAAACGCTGTACTGTTTAGATAACGGACAACGACGAACAACGGGACGCAAATAGATCCAAACCCGGGCGATGCGAGTAACTCCTGTTGAGTAAGGAAAAACTTCCTGTATGACACCTAAAGGCCAATGTAGCGGTGGCGCATTATCAGTTATGATAACTACGACTGAACCCACAACGGCTGGATCCGCCGGCGTGTTCCACTTACGGCGCGGTTGCAACGTATGGAGCTAATCCCTTCTCCAGCGCTTCCAGAACGATTAAATTAATTTATCTAAAAAAAATCGTGTCTAGCTACAGTACTAAGGCTTTCACCCATTTCTTCCACTGGCAAATACTTTAAAGGTGGGAGATTTAGAAAATGCGCCGGAGTCAAAGCAAGGGAGTCCGAAGGGTCTAAAAAGGGCGAGTATTCATTACTGATTCAATTTGAGCAAGCACAGTGCTTAACTCTTCAAACGAAAGAGTTGTGTCTCTATATTAGTGTGACTGTAAGTCTTTTATGTTGGCCTCCCAATTCCCACCGACATGATTAGCTATCGGGACATTAAGAGACCATTCAATTCGATTTTTAGATAACATATGACCGAAATCAACGTCTCGAAAAAAATCGTTTAAAAGCGTTTATAAAACTATCGGTAATCAAATCATCAGCTAATTCTATGTGTAATGCAAGCGTAGTCATTCAAACGAATAAGCACGGAAGCCTTGGTGGAACGAACACCTCGGTGGCGAGTCATATTAACCTTGAATTGTCCAGCATAATCATTTATCGTGTGAACGAAAGGCTTAGCGGATTGAACGATACGACAAGAACGATGATCAGCCAACTCAGGAAAGGTTGACTTAGGTCTAACGCGGAAACACGGAATGCATTTACGGACTCTATTCCTAATTTGATCATGCGCTGAAAATAAACCTCTAGCGTAAGAGCGACATCAGCAGGTCAAGACCGGCGTGACAATTTAACCTTTGATGATAATCGACAAGTAAATTTAAAATATAATCTCGTCCAGGAAGCAGAATGGGGAATTTTTCTTTATAACTCAAGTCAGAGTATCTCAAACGTCCACAGACTCTTACTAACCGATCCTTGAGAAATGGCTACAGGTGTCGAATTGAATTACTACAATTGTTATTACTTCTGAGTTTGTCAAATTCAGTATTAAAATAAAAGCATTGAAGCTCGCGAAATATCATTAACTCAGCGAAGTCGTAATCTGAAGCTGACATACGGTAATTAAATGGTAAAAATTTTACCAAACAACAGATGTACATAACAATACGTAACAATTTACCCCAGGAAGAGACACGATCTCTTAAACTAAGTGGAGGACTCTTTTCCGTGGGTATAGCGACCAGAAGGGTGTGTTTTCTTTCTTCGGGCGTTCTTTCTCCGTTTCTAACGCGAGCTGTGAGACATGCGGAGGTTGTCTCTGAATGTTATTCGATAAAAGGAGATGCAGAAAAAGAGAGGCACCGATCAACATTTGAATCGGACTCGAGCAATTGTAGATAAAATCCGCTTACAGAAGACCCTTAAAATTCAATAATAACGTGAACGCTATGTTCATTGCCGAAAGAATCAAAAATTATAATATGCGCTGTTGCTAGTAAAACGGTAGTAGCGCCACGCAAGTCGCGACGAGTAAATCTGTTACCATCTGCTAGCACACAAAGCGTGCCGTCGTCACTCGACTCGCCGGTAAGAGCCAGCCTAGCGGCCTAGGCGGCCGGTGGTCTTGCGCTCAGTGGTGCGGGCGTCTTGCGCGCTTCTCGCGGCAGCGGGTTCGATTCCTAAGCATAATAAAGTATGATATTTAGAGTGACATTTTTAAATGAAGAAGTTGAGGCATAAGCGAAAACACGGTGACCAGAACTTTTAACTTTTAACAATTTATGTATAAATTTTTCGACTTGACGAATTTAAAGCGTTCATTTGGTTTGTAGTTATTAAATACCATGCACTTATAGATGTAGTCGTAAGTATAATTGCAAAAAGTACATGCGGACGACTCGGAACTAGTATAAGCATGTGTGGTCAATAGTTTACAATCGAATGATTTTTTGTTGATGTTAGCCACCTTTACCCTAGATGAGGTGCGTTCCAAAACCTTAATATTTCCGCAAATAAAAGACACCAGGCTTGAAAATATTGTGTTTTCATAACTCTGACTATTACAGTGGTTGGACTTAAATGAACGCGCCGTATCGGTATCTAGTTTTTTAAGAGCGATATGTAAGAAAATTAAATCAGAGAGGTCATTGACTTTTATGTTTTTTAAAGCGGCTACTGACAAAGCAAATTTTTCTAAGAACGATTCTAAATTATAAGGGGTTGCGGAAGTAATGGACTTAAAATCAAGGAATTGATTTAGGTATGAAGTGGCAGAGAGACGATTATCTTCATACTTACTAATTAACGAATCGAGGATAAATAAATAGTTATCAGCTGCAGGCGCGATCCTAGATAATATATTACGGGCCCTGCCAGTTAATTTGTCTAATAAATAATAAAGCTTCTACGAATCCGACAACGACACATTATTGTGTATGACGTTTTGCAAACTTGCAATGAACAAAGCCAATTTTTTATGTCACCATTGAATTCAGGGAGGCAATTTCGGAAGTTTAGATTGACATGCGTGTCCGACATAAATATTTTAAGAAAATTGCAATTTCTTGGCAACTCGTTTCACACAGCCTAAATTTTTTTCGAACGAGGACAGAGGTTGATAGTCAACAACGAAACTAGGATTTGCCTTCAACTCTAAAGTAGCTATTTTGTCCAGCACATTTTCAAAATCATCACGCAACGAATCAACAGTTTCAAAATGGCACAAAAATGAGTCTGCATCAAATGATTTTGAATTAATATCTTTGACGCGATCAGAAATATTTTGCATGCGGGAAAATATCCTATCTCTTTTAGCATATTGCAATTGCAAATTGGTATCGGCTGGTGCCATTTTAATAGAAAATAGATGTAAGCAAAATATTGAAAATGCAAACGAAATGATAAGAAGCGACGGAAAACGGAATACGAACTCCCGGTACGGGCAAGCGATGTATTTATATACAATTACCCTCAACTAACGCGGCGGCCGTGTGAGCGGATAATAATTTAAAACGATACGAAACAATACGAACGAACTACTTATTATGCACTCAATACTATTTAGTAAGCATAATTTTAACTCCAACAACTTGATATTAGTTATATATAATTATACACGAGGATAATATTATTACGTTATTTCAAACGACAAAATGGTGGGTAAGTGTAACGTATTTACACGATTTTAACCTACAAATTTTAGATACTTCAAAGAGTTTGAAATGCGGGTTAAGCGACAAATCAATATATTAGCGAATTGACTACGATGTACAGCGGTATGAACGAAATTTACACAAGTAGACAGTTACCCACGTGAACCGATGCTACGTGTATATGGACTACTTGCTATGCGGTTTAATACGAAACGAAATAAGTACTTGGACAATGGCTAGCGCTCACTTTTACTAATAAATCTGGCTCGAAGGACCAAAATTTTTAAGCGGATGAGACGTACACAATTCGATTTTGAAGGTTTGGTTGTTCCACAAAGGAACACGTGCAAAACTGCGGGAAATAAACGAGATTAGAGGCAGTTCTGATAAACGGAGTGAAGCACAAGGAAAAGGTACTTTCCTACGCCGATTTTCTTCTCCTTCTCTGGACACCTCCAGCACAAACTATAACACCCCTTTCAGGTTTCTTCAAACGAAATTTGCGGAGCAACGTATCAATGCGTAGCCATTACGACAATTATGAAAGCGAGGGAATCTCGCTTCGATATTGTACGGAAAAAAAGGAGGAGACCGGATGCAACCAATTAACCAATAAAATCGACGTATGGATCTGTGGATCTGTACAGACTAAATTAGCGTAACTAATATCAATTAATAAATATTTTTTTGCGAGCCAACTCATATTACTAACTTATCCTCAACATATATTCTATGACAACGAAGTAACTGATAATTAATTTAGTTATAATATGTCTATTGAAAGCTGGTGCACGAATTTATTATAAAGTTGTCATTTGGAGTTTTTTTGCAAAATTTAACGTAAACAATGCCCAAAACTATTTAAATTTGTAATTTTATTGTTAAGAAATTTGTATTGTAAAAAAAAGATAAATATTAAAAAATCATAAAAATTAAATATTAAAAAATCATAACCATGGCAAGCTGCTACTGCCTCTATATCACGGTGATCTTAAGGTTATTGAAATCATGTGAAGTAAAAGGAGCTTTTCTAGCAAGAATATGGGAATATCAAGGTCTGAAACAGAAACTTTAGTAAAGTCGAGTTTTGATTCCGTAAGCTCTAGTAACTGGAGAAAATCATTATAAAGTCGGCACAAAATAAAGTATGACCTTTGGGGATGCCGGATGGCCATGTCTACTCTTTTCTTTTCCTATTCCTATCGTCTCCAAATCCTTAATCCTGACCCCATCCTATCCAAAAAACCTATTATATCCGATCTCCCAGGTTGACAACGCACTCGCAACTCTCCAGATGTTGCGTTTGTCTATGGGCGGCGGGATTGCTTACCATCAGGTGAACCGTCTACTCGTTTGTCTTCCTTTCCATAAAAAAAACTCACAGATCATGTGATAAGTACTGGAAAACATTATAAACATAAAGATGGCTTTTTAGAAAGTGAACTAGAAAAATTCTCAAAACAGGTGACTGAAGACAATAGTAGTGGAGAAAAAACCTTTTTAACACCATCACCGGAGTAATTACAATCTCATTTTGAATATGAATAATCTAATTAAAGTTTTTGTTTTCAAATTGTTAAAATGATTGCATATTAAAAAATATTTTTAATACACCCTTTTAATTGCTAATTTTATATACATTGTAAAATAGTGATGTTTAAGTACCAATTTTAATAAATAAGTACTATAGTCAAACATACGCAAACAAGCAGATAGTTTATCAAATGATAAGTGATTTATTTGCCAGCCATAGACGTTAACTGTAATTATTTTACTCTAAAACTAGTGAACAAATTATCTTTTCTTGAATTTAGGACGTTACTTAATTTAAATAATTATTATTACACATAAGGATTAAAGTAAAATTTTGTAACAAACACTTGATGATAAACCTCACACAGTGTGAGTGAGGTAGACTGATCATGTGAAGTTAGTCAACCGGAGAGCTTTTATAGTTTTCATGTAACCTGATTCACTTACATGTTAAAGTTGGATATATTTTTCGGTTTTTGTTAATCCAAACATATTACTTCATACATGCATAAAAAAGTAGATGAAAAAGTGTGAATCGAATATTTTGATTCTCTAAAGAAGAAACGAAACTAACCTAAAATCTCTAGAAAACTATATGATTACATTGATAATTGAAATTGACATCAAGTGGGAAATATTTTCTTCTTTAAATATTATAAATTATATTATGTTACGTACATATTTTGCCGCACATATTGTTTCAGTCAATATTGCCTAAATATCGCGCGAATACAATAGCAATTTCTGTTACCCACTTATTATTTACTAGAAATAAAATATTAAGTTATCTAAGTATCAGAACTGTTTTACACTAGTCGGTCAGTGTCACCAGAGGCATATGTTTTAAATTTGCAGCGCTTTTCTAGTGCCAGCTTTCAGTAGATAGCCTATATTGTGGCGTATCCACATTAATATTGTACAGCCTTATCCACACCATAAATTCGCCGCAATATTTATGTAAACGCATGTAGTCATTTAAGATAAGCGTTGCTGGCCTGTCAACCCTCTTGAGGTCAGAACATTTGCTCATAGAGATTTATGAATCTAGTCTATCTATAATCTAGAAAATAATGTATTACTGCACATTAACAAGAACACGTCTCTTATTTTTACCGTACCTTCTGATACTTACATTAAAATACCATAAAATAACTAACGTACGGTTAAGTGGTACCACAAATAATTGATATACGGTAAAATATAAACAGTTTATGCTCCGATTACTTTGGACTAAAATTTGCCGTTTTCGACAATATGCCTATTGCTTCACATACACATGTTTCCAAAGATTTTGTACATTTTTTTCTCAGAAATTCCAGTTAAGGTTACATGTATATCATAATTGTCTCCCTTATATGCTATTATATATTAAAATTATATATTAAAATGTTATAATAAAAGTGTTTAAAATAATTAATCTTAAAAGTACTGGTGACACTTATGGTACTTGTCTGTAAAATTAATAGGGACGTTTCGTCACACCTTACTGATATTTTAATAAATGTATGGGATTTGGTGGGTGCGGTGTGTGAAATCCGTGCACTGGTTACTATTTAATAACACGTTAAATATTTACAATGATATTTCAGAGAGCGTTACACAAAACACCCTACTGAATCGCCATTTCAAATCTTTCTGTCGCGCCGCGCTACACATTCTCGAGCAGACTCGCCAAGTCAGAGAGTGCGGGCGACGTTATGCGTTCCGATATACGCTACACCCTACGTGTAGCAATACCCTACGGAGAAAAAGAACTCTAGAACCAAATTACAGATCAAACGGAGTTTTAAACCGATCTTTTCGACAAGAGTGCGCAGTTAACTGGCGATCAGTAATTTTCTTAGAGACAGGCGGCATAATTTGAGTATCGGGCACTAGTGGTTGAAGGTGAAAGGGAGTTGGCGGACCAGAAGTAGCAGGGCCGTCCTGAGTATATACTGGTGTCCGATTGACTGAGGAAGTAGGCGTAGAATGATCGTCCTTAACGTAATTTGCCGGTTTTATAGGGTGGTGTTATGGGGTATTATATATTATATTCGAACTGCATCATCTCGTAAAAATACGTGATGCCGCGAGTTTCTCAAACACAAACGTAAAACGATGTCCGTGGCGTGATGCGGCGATAGATCGCAATCGAGCCATGTGTCACCTACCTTGGGTAGCCAAGCTGCTAGCCTCCTCGACGCAATCAGCTGATGAGGGAGCGACAATATACTCACCGGGTAGGCACAGGGGTTCCCCGTACACTAGTTTAACCGTAGAGGTCTGCAAATCCTCCTTAAGAGCTGAACGCATGCCAAGAAGTACCACTGGTAAGGCTTTATGCAAGGTTGTTTGATGACCCATAAGGGCCAGCTTTAGGCTGTAGGTGCATCCATTCGCCCATGCCGTTCGCGCTGGGATGATAACGAAAGCCTTAGGCAGAACAGAGGTTTATTAAGGAGCGGAAAAGCGCTGCTTCAAATTGGCGGCCCTGATCAGTTGTCACCAAGGAAAGTACCCCGAAATAGGCTACCCATTCCCTGATGAACGTTTCAGAAACTTCTTCTGGTGTTATACAGTTGTAATGCAACATTGAAATCCATTGCTATGTGTACGTGGACCTATAATATCCAGATGGATATGGCGAAAACGTTAGTAGAATAGCTGAAATGACCAAGAGGAGTCGCTGTTTGCCAGGTCACCTTGTTTCTTTGGCAGAACATATAGGAACGCGCCCAATACCGACAGTATTTTTTTTATAAAAGGCCGTACAAATCTTTCAGATATCAGTTTTGGGGAGCCTCCAGAACTAATACATCCGGTAAAGACGGAAATAGCGCAGGATTACGCTATTTGTGTTACGAAGTGACCTAATTATTTCAAATACATCATATTCTGTGCTTGGCTTGATATATTTATATATATTGCTGCTGTAGACCTTTTGATAATTTGCCATGTAGTTTTAGCAATATTACCTGACGATTTTATCCTATAATTATTTTGTGCACGTTGGGTCAGTTTAATAATCTTTTTTTTAATATCTAAGAGTAATCCTTAAAGCACAATTTATTAAACGTAGTTTGTTTAAACTATATGACCATAATAGTTCCCGTTTTCTACTAGATCATCTTTTGATACTCCTAGATATTCATTTCTGTTTTTAATTAGGCTTTATAATTATCGTTTTATATGGAAAACAGAGATCATAACGTAATATAAAATTTTCAAGAAAATTATTATAAGCTATGTTAGGATCATGGTGTCGGTCGGGATCGGTTTGCCTGTGGTCACAGAATAGATCGATGTCTGTGCCAGGTATTCTGACCTTTTGGTAATTATATGGAAGAGTCGAATTTTAACTTCCAAGTTTCCGATCCATAGCCTGTTCTTGGGTCAGTGCTGCATCATTTTTTTCAATGTTGATAGCCTCGATATGAGACATCGCATCCGCCACGACATCTTTCGACATCATCATATCTTTGCCTTGGACATGCACAATGTCAATTGTGAACTGCGATATAAAGACAACTGGTTTAATTATATCGAAGGATATTTTTAATTTATTAATTGCATAGATCAATGGTTTATGGCCAGTGTAAATCATTACCTTTTGAGCTTTTAGAATATGTCTAACGTGCTGGACAGCTTCATATACTGCTAGCAGCTCCCTGTAGTATGCAGGTGAGAGCTAGAATCTGCCAGTGATCGTCAACAAGCTGTTTTAAGCACGCGCCAACATGATAAGATAAAACGTCTGTAAATAAACCTGACTTTGCATTTGTTACCGGGTGGCATAGAATTGCAGCTTCAGCAAGATGATCTTTGTATCGCTGAAATTCGAGCTTCAACTCAGGGTCCACGGTACCAGTTTTTTGTCTTATTTTTTATAACGCGGGGAATGTCATTATACACTACGCCGCCCGTGCTGCGGGGGCAGCAGGTAGGGCTTCGTGTGGGGAACTTAGCCAAATGCCAAACTACCCACTAAACTAATGACCAGGTCATAGTTACTGTACCGGATTCGACCCGTGTGCGGAGGGGCTAGAAGTTAAGCCCCTCCCTCCCCACGGTACCATTTTAAGGTTAGGTTAGGTTGAGTTAGGACTTTTTTGAAATAAGTTATTCACTACAGACGCTTGGTCCGTGCTCTTTTTTATGTTTATTTTATTTGGTATATTATTGTTTTTACTCTTAATTACTACAGCACGTGCTTTAAAAACTAGTCATACATCTACAGCAGTGTTTTTTTTAAATACTTTATAATGCGTAGGGATTGTAGACTTAGTCGCTAAAGACAAAATGTAACAGTATTGGTTAGTAAAAGTATGTTTTGAGAATTACAGAATTTCCTTAAATGTCTTAATTATTTTATTAACTTAGTCTCTTGTTATATAATAATATTATACTTTTTTTTTCATAGCT
>JAOCPS010594505.1:0-11090 GCA_025505425.1 Graphium colonna | reverse complement strand
TCACCCGATTTCCTGAAAAAAAAATATCCATGCGTCGAATGAGCATGTAAAAAGTCGGTCCTGCACCTGATCTCTCTCCGGTCGTATCGGATATCCGTCCCATCGGGCTATGAGAGTAAAGTAACAGAGACTGCACCTGCATTTGCGCGTACACTTGTGCACTACAATATCTCCTGAGCAGTTAGCTAATCTCAGATTAGATTGGCCCCCGTGGCCGTGATTCGGTAAGAAGGACTTTATACTCACCCTCCCTGATGATGAGCGGAGGCTTGTTCCTCAACTCGGCAATGGTGACTCCCTTTTCCCCGTTCTGTATGGCAGCCATGACCCTCCTGTACAAAGTTATTCTTCGCTCCTGCTCTGCTACGATGTAGGGGAGTAGGTCGTCTGATAGCACGTCTGCTCTTTTCTTAGATTCAGCATTTATCTGACATAGTACAATCATACATGGTAACCGTTTAGTCTCTTTCAGTACTCATTATATAAGAATAAAAATATTAAAAATAAATGTTTATTTTCCACTGAGTCAACATAATCTAAAAAAATAATTAATGACGCAACTCATGTTCATCCCCGCGAGCTCGGGGTCAACAACCAGTCCGGAGCGTACTGCTGGTCAGCCGCCGCGCTAACCTCTGCTTTCTATTTATTTATTGGAGAATTTGATAGAAATTTATGCTCAATATTTTATTACACAAATATGATGACAATCGAGTAACGAGTGCTCTCCTTTAATATCGGAAATGAGTCACCAGTCGCCCTGTACGTAGAAAGAAAGTAAACCATCATAAGTCATTTGCATAAAAAACGGGTGACACTTATCGATATAAAATCGACTTCAAACGTCTTATAAGTGTACTGTCGAAACATATTTTTGCCGTTTATTTATGGAATTTTTATACCATTCAAGAAAGTCTCGTAAAATTATAACTTCCGGATTAAAAAATTCGCTTTTTTTGAAGTCACTTAAAATATCTCTAACCCGTTATCTACTTGACACTGACATTTTCGTCCACGTTCTAAATATTTATTTTTCATATTAGCAATTATTTACAACAAAAATATTTACAAAGCAATGTAACTAATCTATCTACAATAATCGAATAATTCTACTCAACGTGGCATGATGCCAAGAACGCTGGCTGCATTTCCTCGCTGAATACTTAAGTAATGATGAAATGGTTATACTTAACCTTTGGGCGAGAAAAGAACCAGCCCTCTTGTCGCCAGTTGCAACATTAATTTTATGAAATAGCTCTTTGCAAATTAGCAGCTCTATTAGCAAATTATTTGAAAATTATACTAATATTTCTTAACCATTCCAACTGAGCTCTAGGCTTGTGTTAGGATATGGTTCACGACAATAGTCGAATGGCGGGATTCGAACCCTCGACCACGTGATCGGATGTTTGTATCCCTTGAATTCAGTTTATCCCTTTGGGTAGCCAATATTCGATACAAGTCATTCTGTGTAAAAACTGATATTCTAAAGCTGGCCACAAGTGAATTAGGAATTAGGCAAGATAAAATCCCAGGTAATAAACTATATGTTGATTTCATACCAACCCTTTCACCCGTTTTTGTGTGATTCAGTTACAAAGACGAGTCATGGTAGCTCAGTGTCCGTGCGCTCGCCTTTAATTCTGTATAAATTTTCTAATTGCAATTTTAAGTGTTCTGCGGTGAAGAAAAACCTTGTTAGGAAACCTGCATATCTAAGGGATTATTTCTGAAATATGTGAAGTCTGCCAATCCGCACTTGGGCCGCGTGGTGGACTATGCCCTATACCTTCTGTCTAGACAAGGCCTTTGCCCAGCTGTGGGACAATGTAAAATAACCTGTTACTTTACTTTTTTCTTTTAGTTAGAAAAGATCCATACACAAATTATCTCGTTTTTATTATTAATATGAAATAGATTATTAACTCACTATGTCAGCGTCTTTATTGAATTTGATGCCGGTTCCATCCTGAAAAAATTCACAAAGTTATCAAAGGTTTGATTACGATACATTTAATAGAAGTTACTGAAGGATCTTAGTATATAAAGTGACTAATGAAAATAAATATTACATAAAGTGTCGTTCATTATAAGCTTCCACCAGCTCGGAAAAATTATTCTACTGAGAAGAGCTGGCGAGAAACTCAGCAGTTGCTCTTTTAATGAATGCGTGTATACGGCAGAGATGATATCTGTTCTCGACGTCTCTGCAGTCTTGAAGGTAGGGACCTGTCCACCCTCACCTTTACGCGTGCGTAAACAGGTACGGTGATGGCAAAACAGACAGACTTATTGACCACGTCCAAATGGTTACAGACTCTGTACTGCAGCAAATCTCCGCCGCAAAAGTCGTTATTCTTGGCGAATTGAACAAACACTACACCGCATGGCTCGGCTCATGTACCATCGCTCATGCGGGGATATCTGTTCACGACTTTGCTGTAGCTTATGATCTGACTCAGATGGTCCATCACCCAAGCAAATCCCAGATGTATTGGATTATACGCCTTCCCTGTTGGACCTACTGCTGACTACTCACTCGGAAAACTACAAAATCTTGATCGTTTCCCCTTTAGGTTTTACCGACTACTGTTTAATCCGGAGTGAGGTGTCTATCACATGCCCGTTACTTCCAGTTGGATATTGCCGTTTATGGCACTATAGGTCAGCAGCTTGGGATGGGATGCGATCCTTTTTTGCATCCTACCTATATATTTCATTCTTTGCCATCTCCATCGGCATATAGTCAAGGCCATGGTTCAGTATATTCATGGTGCAATATAGCTTCTCGCCATAAGTAAGAATACTATCGAGCATGGGCCTTGCGATGTAAATACCAGCATCGAAAAAGAAATATAGTTTTGCCTCCAGGTCCTTCAAAAATGCCCTGGCCCAGCAAAGTCAGAGCATATTAGCAAATTCATGAGAGACTATTTCGCCTGCCTTAGAGTTTTCGCGCGTTTGGGCTCTTTCCAAACCTGTCCAAGAGAACTTCTGTACGCCATCTTTACCATCCATACTGGAATGACTAGTTGGCCCATAACGACCCTTTGAACAACAGAGGGAACACACTGCCGACCATTCCCCGAGTGCAGTGCGTAAAGCGCTTTTATCTCTTGATGTTCATAAGTCGGGTGGGTAAGGTGGAATTCCCGCTATTGTGCTGAGGACGTTTGCCTCAGAGTTGACACCGGTTTAAATGCACCCTTATCGGAAGAAGAAAGTTTATGTTAGTATAATAATGGGTAATTGGGCATCTTTTTTTGGAAAGGAACACAAACGAGCAGACGGTGCACCTGATGGTAAGCAATCTCGTCACCCATGGACACACGCAACATCCAGAGAATCGCTAGTAGGCTAGCGGCTATGGAAGTGCAGCAAAAGCTGCGAAAAAATTATATGCTCTACCATCTAAATCGGTTTAATTTATAGAGTTTTTTTTTTATAGAGAAGGAGACAAACGAGCAAGCGGCTCACCTGATGGTAAGTGATGACTTTGCCCATGGATTCCCGCAACACCTGGGGTGTTGCAAGAGCGTTGCCGGCCTTTAAGGTAGGAATATGCTCTTGTTTTGAAGATAGGAACCTTCAAAAAAGAGCATATTCCTACCAATGCGCAGGCATATCGGTCCGGAAATACCGCTGGCGACAATTGGTTCCACAGGTGTGTCGTGCGTGGCAGAAAATGATGACGGAAACGCACTGTGTTAGACTGCCAACCATCGAGGTGGTATTGAAAGTGTTTGGTGGATTGTCTCGTTGTACGATGAGCGAATTGTGCAGCTGGTATTAATCCGAACAATTCCTCGTGGTAAATGCGGTATAGTATGCTTAGAGATGCTACATCTCAGTTTATACGATTTAACCTGACCAGCGGTTTCAACTGCGTAAATTTTCCCCGTGTCTGCAATGTTTCGCTCCGATTCTATTAGCCATAGGGTCAAAACCTTTCTCGGTAAATGGGCTATCCAAAATTTAAAAGAATTTTCAGATCAGATCAGTAGTTCTTGAGATAAGCGTGTTTAAACCAACGTACTATTCAGCTTTATAAGATTAGTCTAGATTGCAATTAGGTATAGATGAAAGAACTCACCACAGCTTGTCTTCGGATTATGTTGGCAACGTAGCGACCTCTCTTTGTAGTAGGCAGCAGAACACTCCCAGGTTGGACCTCGTCTCCGCCCTATAAAATTACTACTTCTAAATAATTTCAAACAAATTATACTTTCAATAAATATATCTACAGTAAACAGCGAAACTTCAGAGGCATTAGAAGTGAACGTAAGTAAACAATTTTTTCAGTTATTTTGATTTTAAATAGTAAATGTTGGACCCATTTTTATTGAAATAATATGAGTCCAACAGCGCCAGCTGTGAAGCTACGCTACTACATCTACGAAGCAATATCTTTTGAAATTAAGTTGATTAAGAATTTTGAAAATCTGTTCATAACTTGCTGAGAAATTACCAAACATACACACATAAAAAATGAGAAGACAAATTGAGAACCATGCTTTATTGCATGAAAGTCTAAATTTATGGTCGAATTTGAATTATTATTATTATGTTTTTTTAGTACCTCGGTAAGTGTGCAAATTTTGAAAACGATAAGACGTTTCGAAAATGGTGAAAGAGCGTTGAAACATGTCATTAGAGACACGCATACAGTTGAAGCTAATAAAGTTCTCCTGGCAATCTACTCAGAGATCAGCCAACTGCGCAGGAGATATTATAGTGCACAAGTGTACGTGCAGACACAGGTGCGCTCTCTGTTCCTTGACTCTCAAAGCCCAATGGGACGGATATTCGATTTTTACATGCCCATCCGACTCATGGATCATCTTTTTAGCAAATCGTGTTATCAGCCCGCATTACCCTAATCCAACCAAGAAACAACAATACAAAATTATTTTTCCCCCAAGAGATTCGAGCCCATTACCAGCGGTTTACAAAGCAAGGGCCCATACATAGTTTTGAGAGAACGTGCGAAATTATGTTTCTTATGGACTGAACAACGACTGGAACGATTTTAATAATTTTTTGTGTTAAGTTTGGTCGCTACCACCGAAGGAATAGATTTTTTTTATAAGCAATGATGCTGTAATATACAGGCGCGTAGCACAGTATTTGCCAAGTTCAGCTAGTAAAGAATACATTTATTTAGTTGCATTCCATCTTACGATTTTGTTTCTCCTTAAATAATACCATTAAAAGGTGGTAGAGCATAATATCTTTTCACAACTCCTGATGCACATCTTCGGCCGCGCTCGTGGAAGTACCACCTCACTTTATAAAATTGGCATAGAATAAAGTATCCATGACTTTTGGGGTTACCGGATGTCCATGTCCATCCTTTTCTTTCCCAACTTCTTTCCTCTCAAAATCCTAAATTCCGACCCCATTCTATCCAATAAACCTATTTTATCCAATTTGCAATGCGCTTGTGACGCTCCTGATTTTTCGTGTGTACATGGGCGAAGGAATCGCTAACTATTATGTGAACCGTCTGCTCGTTTGTCTTCCTTTCCATAAAAAAACTAAAGCGGGGTAGATCGTTTGTTTGTTTATAACGATTACTCATTACAACAACTCAGCAGATTATCCTGAATTTTGTGACACTGTCAGAGGCTTAAGGAAATAAAAAAAACAATCTCATCGGCTTTATTATATGAATGGCAGCTTGCAATATATTGCTAGATAACATTCAAATTGAATTTAAAACTAAATTTACGTTTAAGTCATGCCAGTCATGCCTTGCACGCTAAAATAGATCACTCTGGTCACAAATCTGTTTGGCAAACTGTCAAAATTGGACAGCTAATATCGTTTCTTTTTTTTAATTTGAGGTCATATTTATACGATATTTGGTGCAAGCTACTGTAATGTTTTAAACTTTCCAAAAATAACATACCGGCGAATACGTGCATGTGATATATTTAATTAAATAAAATAAAACTATTAAAACAATTCCCGTCTTCATTTCATTCGACTTCTTCTCGGGGAAATTTTCAACTTATTTTAAAAATATTTTATTGCAAGGACCTGGTTTTTTTTATTGGCAATTATTTTTATCGTTTAGCAATCAAGGTTAACGGGCTTGTCGTTAATTATATTTGTTGGTGTTTTTCTTCATGTTTCCACAAGCATTTTATGCGGAAAGTGACAAACGAGCAAACACCTGATTTTATGCAATTCCAACGTCCATGGACACACAGAAAATTCTAAGAATAGTTTTGTCGATATTTTGACAAAAATTCAAAAACTAACTTCAAAAGTGAACTTTTATGATACTTTTTGACTTTTATTAATATTTTAAATAACTTAAAAAGTATTGGCATTACAAAAAAACTATTGATAACAGATTATAAAACCATTATTCAGTTTCTTTTTTAAATTCAAATTTGTATATAAAAGGTTTTGTTTTAAGATGAAATTCGCATTCATTGAATTTCTTCCATAGAAGTAAACGTTGATGAACTTATCACTTGATTAAAACTTCATAAATTTCTATAAATCTTTGTCAAATGCATCTCCGGTGTTCATTTAATCATGCCACATTAACACTTGACCAGGAACGAAATGTTAAGAGCAGTGGGCATGATTCAAGCTAACGCTAACCAAATTTCGGTTTCTGAAGCCATGAGAACCAGTCAGAGCGTTATATCCAGGCTTTGGTCACGTTATCGTGTCACGGGGGAAGTGGTGGAACGGCACCGATGACCTAAACGTATCACAACACATGTACAGGACCGATTCATAGTAAATGCTGAACGAAGCCAACCAAATGTAACGGCGATGCAATTGGTTCTAAGGCACAGAGAGAGAGAGTATGGTTTGCTGGTAAGCGGTCAAACTTTGAGAAGACGACTACATGAAGTCAACCTACGTGCTCGTAGACCAGTTCGGGTACCAGCGTTAAGGAGAAATAATCGAGAAAGAAGATTACAATGGGCTATTGCTATATATTGCACACGAAAACTGGAACCATTATCAATGGTCACTTGTGCGTTTCAGTGATGAATCCAGGTTTGGATTTCATCCTCATTCGCGAAGAGTACGCGTTTGGAGAGAACCTGGATGTTGAAATCGACTGTAGCGCCCACAACAAGTCCTTGCATATCAAGGTGGCACGATTATGGTTTGGGTAGGAATTCGTCTCGGCGGTAGAACGAACCTCGTTTGGATACAAGGCAATATGACTGGTCTAAAATACCGAGATGAGGTGCTAGAGCCTGTAATCTTGCCCCACAGACAGCAAATGGGACAAAGTTTAAGCACGACAATGCCCGTCCACATACGGCGCGTATCGTTACAATTTGGTTACAACAGCATGATATCCAAGCTTTAGACTGGCCTGCACAATCCCCTGACTTAAATCCTATTAAGCATGCCTGGGATATGCTTCAGAGAAGAGCTCTTAGGAATTTCCCCGAAGATATTGTGAATAAAAACCAGCTTTTCTTGCATCTTAGCAGGACTTGGGACAGTATTCCACAACAGGATATTGACACCTTTGTTTTGTTGAAAAAGAAAAAAAAAGGAGTCCTATACTTAGTTAAGGAGATCGTGTCTCTTCTTGGAGTAAATTGTTACGAATTGTTATATACATTTGTAGTTTCGTAAAATTATTATCATTAAATTACCGTATGTCAGCTTCAGATTACGACTTCGCTGAGTTTATGACATTTCGCGAGCTTCAACGCTTTTATTTTAATACTGAATTTGATAACCTCAGAAATAATAAAAATTGGAGTAATTTAATTCGACATCTGAAGCCATTTCTCAAGGATAGGTTAATAAGAGTCGGTGGAGGTTTGAGATACTCTGACTTGAGTAACGATTCTGCTTCCTAGAAGCGAGACCGTTTCTAACCCGAGCGGTGAGACATACGGAGGTTATCCCTGAATGTTATTCGATAAAAGGAGATGCGGAAAAAGAGAGGCACCGATCAACATTTGAATCGGGCCAGAGCAATAGTAGGTATCGTCCGCTAACGGAAGACCCTTAAAATTCGATGATAACGAAGCATCGTCTGTTACAACCGTTCTGTAATTTTATATATAACCTAAGGATCATTATAATAAAAAGTGTTGCGATCGAATCGACAATAAAATTTAATTATTTCGGATCCTTGAATGGCTGTCGCCTTAACCACTGAACGAGCGGGTCTAATGTTTGTGTTGAACCTAAAATTTGACAACATGCACGAGCAATTAAATTGCTTTGAGAAGCGCTTTTAACAATGAGCAAGCGCTATGTTCATTGCCGTTAGATACAAAAATCAGAGCAGGCGCAGTTGCCAGTAGCACGGTAGTAGGGCCACGCAAGTCGCGACGAGTAATCCGTTACCATCTACAAGCGCACAACTCGTGATGTCATCACTCGACTCGCCATCACGGGCTGGCCGGCGGCCAAGTCGGGCGCGGGTCGTGCGCTTAGTGGGCGTCTGAGCGCTTCTCGCGAATCAATTCTGAAGCATAATAAAGTATAATGTTTAGAGTTCCATTTTTTACATGAAGATGTTGAGTTACAAGCGGAAACACGATGACCAGAACTTAGACAATTTATGCATAAATTTTTCGACTTAACAAATTTAAAACATTCATTTGGTATGTAGTTATTAAATAATGTCGTCGAACAATTCGGAACTAATATAAGCCTGTGTAGTCACGTCAAAGATTTTTTACCTCGGATGAGGTGCGTCCTAAATCCTTGATATGTGCGCGAATAAAAGAGACCAGACTTGAAAATGTTGGAATTTCACAACTCTGACTATTACAGTGGTTGGACTGAAATGCACGCGCCGTATTGGTATCTAGTTTTTTAAGTGCAATATGCAAGAAAATGAAATCGTGGAGGTTATAGACTTTTATGTTTTTTAATGCGTCTATTAACGAAACGAATTTGTCTAAGAACGGTTTTAAACTATTAGGGGCTGCGGAAACCAAGCTTGAAAATGTTGGAATTTCACAACTCTGACTATTACAGTGGTTGGACTTAAATGCATGCACCGTATTGGTATCTAGTTTTTTAAGTGCAATATGAAAGAAAATTAAATCGTAGAGTTTATAGAATTTTATGTTTTTTAATGCGGCTACTGACGAAGCGAATTTGTCTTAGAACGATTCTAAACTATTAGGGGCAGCGGAAGTAATGGACTTAAAATCAAATAATTGATTCAGGTACGAAGTGACAGAGAGACGCTTATCTTTATACTTACTAATTAGTAAGTATGAAGATAAGCGTCTCTCTATTTATTAATCCTTGATTCATTAATTAATGAATCAAAGATTAATAAATAGTTATCAGCTGAAGGCGCGATTCCTGAACATATGTTGCGCGCCCTGCCAGTAAATTTGCCTAATAAATAATAAAGCTTCTCCAAATCTGACAACGACACATTATTTTGTATGACGTTTTGGAAACTTGCGATGAACAAAGGCCGATTTTTTATGTTGCCATCGTACTCGGGTATCTCCATCGGAGGCAATTTCAGAAGTTAGGTTGACATGTGGGTCCGACATGGGTACTTGATGCGAGAGAATTGCAATTTCTTAGCAGCTCGTTTCACACAGCCTAATAGATTTTCGAACCAGGAAAGCGGTTGATAGTCAACATCGTAACTAGGATTTGCCTTTAACTCTAAAGTAGCTTTTTATCCAGCACATTTTCAAAGTCATCACGCAATGAATCAACAGTTTCAAACTCGCACAAAAATGAGTCTACATTAAATGATTCTGAATTTCTTTATCTTTGATGCGATCAGAAATATTTTGCATGCGGGAAAATATCCTATCTTTGTCATATAGCAATTGCAAATTGGTATCGGCCGGTGCCATTTTAATAGAAAATACATGCGAAATGTTAAAAGTAAACAATGCAAGCGAAACGATAAGAAGCGACGGAAAATGGAATACGAACTCCCGATACGGCCAAGCGTTGTTAACGATATTTTTTTATTTATTCATTTACAATTACGTCAAACTATCGCGGCTGGCAGGTGAGCGTACAATAATTTTAAAGAAAACGAAACGGGATGAACTATGTATAACACACTCAATACAATTCAGTGAGCATAATTTAAACTACAACTACTTTAAATTAGTTATATACCTAAACGCGAGGATAATATTATCAAGGATGTAATTTCAAACGACAAAATGGTAGAAGAGTATATAATTTCCAACGACAAAATGGTAGGTTATTGTGTAGTATTTTTACGGTAAAATTTTAGGTAGTTGAATGAGTTTGAAATACGGGTTAAGCGAACAAATCAATATATTAGCGAATTTTTTTGCTTGAATTTTTTTGCGAATTTCTTTGCAATACAACGCATACGGCGTACTCTACCAGTGACAGGTGCAAATTGCTGGGCACATGGGGACCCTGTTGACACAATAGCCGCCAAAAATTATGAAAGATGCGATGTGCTGCTAGGTGTTCGTGCAGCATCTTTTATATGTCTGGCGGATCGCATGCTGCCGTTACTGCCGTGCCATCCCTGGACGCGCCCCGACGACCCCTAAAGCAGCGATCCTACGTGCGAGTCAAGAAATTGATAAATAGTTTATTAAAAAATATGTTTTATTTAGCAAGCTCACAGGGTGAAATTGTAGGCTGGTCTCCGTGGTCTTAGTAGTTCATCGTCAAACTTTGTCTCGCAATTTTGGTTAGTTATTATAAGGAAAGTATCTTTCAAATTATACTTCGTAACAAGTTTTGCAGCTTTCAGTCATAATAACATCGGTTTTTGTAAATAATAACCACTAACCGTCAGTTAATATATAATTTCTTTAATTATCAATTTGTATCAAACTTCGACGACAGGCAGAATAATTCTTTAGTAATACTTTGTTCAAACATGTTTCTTCTGTATATTGGACCATATTATCTTATTTACATATAGCTGTATTTCAATCCCTTCACTATGAGGTAGGGGTATTTAGGAATAATGAAGTAAGTTTTACAGGTATTAGGATCATGGATTGTAATAGGCCTTATTTTGTAATAAATATATATGACCCTGTCCAATAAAGGGATTTCCACCACAAAAATTAACCTTATATTGCCACTTTATGATTTTAAAACAA
>JAOCPS010594394.1:0-11096 GCA_025505425.1 Graphium colonna | reverse complement strand
TTCGAAACGTCGGGTGATAAAATTTAAAAATAAACCGCGATAAAATCCGTAAAGTTGTTTAATTTAAAATATTATAACACAAAAACACAGTATTAGATTACAATCGTTAGTTAAAAACAAATTTACTACATCGCCATATCAAAATCAAACAATCAAGTTTTAATTGAAACTAAATTATTATGCAAACAAATATATCTCAATGTCAGTGCGTTCATAATTAAAGACCCCTATATACCGTTTCGCTGTCGGGGAAATTATTTCTAATTCTTATAGGAAAATGTTGAATGATTTTCCTTATCCATAAAAATATAATAGCAAAAATAAACCATAAAGCTAATAAACATTATTGATTATTTTGATTATTTATAATCGACATAAATTACGAGTTATTGTATTTTCTGCCCAAAAAAAAACATATTTGTTTTCTTCCATTATAGTTCACCGCAGTAGAGAACGAACGTAACGTTTAGCGTTTAAAAAAGCAATTTTTAATCTTTTTGAATTAAATTATACTTGAGTAGTCAAGGAAAAGTAAAGGAAAGTAACAGCCTGTTTTGATTATCCCATTGCTGGTCTAAGGCCTCCTCTAGAAAGAGGGTATAGGGCATAGTCCACCATGCGGCCCCAGTGCGGATTGGTGGATTTCACATATCGTAGAAATGTTATTTTATTGATATGCAGGCTTCCACACGATGTTTCCCATCGCCGCTGAGCACGTGGTACATCAGCACTTAAAATTGCAATTATAAAATTGACAATTCAATTGGTGCTGGCACCGGGGATCGAACTTAGGTTCACCTCGAGTAAACAGAATTGAAGGTGAACGCCCGGATACTGAGCTAGCACGGCTTTTAATCAACGGAAGTGCAGATTAAATGTAATGTATATTTTTATATTTTGTTCTCGAAATATTGTTTTACAACATTGTCCCATAATTTTTTTTATGTAAACCCTATCGATATTCACCAATTGTGAATTTGTTTTCAATTTACTTGGTGGTAGAGCATAACATCTTTTCAAAGCTTTTGCTGCACTTCTACGGCCGCGATCGGCCAGGGAAGCACCACCCTTTATAAAGTCGGCAAAATACAAAGTATGCATGACTTTTAGGGATGCTGGATGACCATGTCTTCACTTTTCTTTTCCTACTCCTTTCTCCTCCAAATCCTTAATCCCAACAACATCCTATACAAAAAACCTATTCTGTCCAATTTTCCAGGTTGACAACGCACTGGCGACTCTTAGGATGTCGTGCGTGTCTATGGGCGACGGGATCGCTGAACACCAACTGAACCGTTTACTCGTTTGTCTTCCTTTTCATAAAAAATAATAAAAAATAATAAAAATCATGAAAAATTTTTAACGTAGAGTACATGATTTTTTAGTGAAATAAATGTCTAAATTACATTATGAAAGTTCACTTCTCTGGCGTTTTAAATCCGTTTTGGCGTTTATTGTAATAAAATACTTGTTATGGAAATCAATATATACAAAGGTTTTCGACCATGAACAGGAAGACGCAGCGTGGACATGCCCCTTACCAGGTAGACTGACGACATCGTCCGGGTCGTGGGAATAGGCTGGATGCGAATAACACAAGATCCGGCCATTGTGGACATACTTGGGGGCCTTAGCCTCGGAATATTTCGGCCGATGGATGGATTGCACGAAATTTATAATTAATAAATAAATTAAAAAAAAATCAGGTCCAGATCCATTTTATTTAACCGCGTCCGTAGCCTAGTTTGCCATTGCTTTGTGAACCAGAGGTCGTGGGTTCGAATCCCGCGGGGGACAACGGCTTTGTGTTGTTTCTTGGTTGGATTAGGGCAAAGCGGGCTAATAATCCGATTGCCTGGAAAGAAAGATGATCCTCTCGTGATCTCTCTCCGGTCGTGTTGGATATCCGTCCCATCGGACTATGAGAGTGTAGGAACAAAGAGTGCACCTGTATTTGCGCGTACACTTGTGCACTATAATATCTCCTGCGCAGTTGACTAATCTCGGAGTATTGGGCGCCGTGGCCGTAATTCAGTCAGGAAGACTTTATTTATTTTTTACTAACAAGTTTATATTAGATCGTTGTCATTCTTATAATTTTTTTAATAAAATCGCTTACGCCTATTTGACAACTTACGAAGATAGGATAACTCAACAACTTTACACAAGAAAATATAATATAATTATAGCTAACTATATTCGGAATCGAAGTTCGGGATAATTGGATAAAATCCTTAAAGAGAAAACTGAGAGAAATAAAAATTATTTTCATAGAAGCCAGAGGTTCAATGTTCAATTGTTTATTTTTTCCCTTGAATATAAGGGCATAAAATCAATTAATCGTAAATCCGCCGATTTTTAAATAGATAAAAGGTAGCGGTATTGTCCTTAAATTTTTTTAAAATGGGTTTACTCCCAACCTATATATAATTTTTTTTGTTTTATTTCATTAGACAAATTTTAGGATGGGAACTCGCTTGAATTATTTTTAGTCATTTATGCTTTTTTTTTCCTTTCAAAACAATTAGTCTATTAGATAGAAATCAAGCATTTCTCAGATACTTTATTCATATTTCGGTTTTTTGTATTAAATAATTCATACTACAGTTTTTTTCATTCCGTAAGTATAAGTATGGAAGTAAAATTTTTTTCGCCGTTCCGGATATAAGGTACTCTGCGTTCTCATTTTTTGATAAAGCATTTGTTTAACTAACAAAGTATTTTCCTGCACTTTCGAATTAATAAAATAATAAGGATTTTTAGAGATGGTAGAGCATAACATCCTTTCACAGCTTTTGCTGCTCTTTTACGGCCACGCTCGTCCAGGGAAGGACCCCTGCCCTTTATACAGTCAACATAAAATAAAGTATGCATGACTTTTGGGTATGCTGGATGACCATGTCTACCCCTTTCTTTTCCCACTCCTATCCTCTCCAAATCCATAATCCCGACCCATTCTATCCAATAAACCAATTGTATACAATTTCCGAGGTTGACAACGTACTCGCAACCCTCTGGATGTTGCGTGTGTGGGCGACGGGATCACTTGCCATCAGTTGAACCGTCTGCTCGTTTATCTTCCTTTCCTTTATACTTTTTTTTAGAAAAGGGATATGGCACATATTATAATAAATAAAAATTAAATTTTCCCATTCTTGCAACATCTTTCATTGATGCTTTGCTAAATTAGTTACGGCGTGATGTTATATAGCCTAAGGCCTTGCTTGATAAATGGTATCTAAAACAAAAATATTTTTTTCAATTCAGACCGTTACCGTTCCTGATATTAGCGCGTTCACCAAAAAAAACCAACAAATTATTTAGCTTTATAATATATACTAAAAACCTGTTTCTTATCGAAATCATTTCTATGAGGCTACGTACACACTTGTAATACTTACGTACATAAAAAATCAGGCCATCTACATTATTTTTTATCTTGAACAGGTTTTTAATAACACAACACTGGCAGGTTAGAAAAACAAATAGTTTAATCAGCGCGAAAAATCCATCATGGCCGACCATGGCGTTCACGTTGCCTATAGCATAACGAATAGCGCGTCAAAACCACCCGCGCCCGCTCGATTATCGCCGTGCGAAATTAATTTTCCCCCTCCCGCTACGCCGTTTTTGTTTTCCTCCCGCCATTATTCGTTAATTCGTCGATAACGGACGCTGTCGACGGAACTGTTTTTTTCCCGCGTCAAAGGTAACGATGACATGCGGCTTGGGGTCGACATTTTTTGTTTGAAGAGTAAATATTGCTTTTTAATTTTTTTAGTAACATCTATTTTTGTTTCGCGAATGTTCTCTTTGTTTGAAGTAGCTTTTTGTAATATTTTTATTTTTTTTTTAGATTTTTTTGTATGCCTTGTTAATTTTATCTATTTGAAAAGTCACTAATATATTACACTCATGTCTGTAGTATGTATGGGCCATTTCACTGATTTTCACTTGCTATTGGTTATATAACGTTGTCGTTGCAACAACGTTATATAACGATAGCAAGTGAAAAATCTGTGAAATGGCCCATGCCTAGTCCGTCGACTGAGTTAAAATCCTGAAAGAGCATCTTGAAGTATTTTTCTTACATTCTCAAACAGTATATAGATTTTCCGGATCAAATAACTTCTATAGACTAGACCTGTGGCATTGCGTATGCAAAAATTTGTGCAGTAGAGTATTTATGGCAGTGAATCGTTTTTTTTTTAATAAAACTCTGCCCTTTTTATAAGATCATAGTCTTGTGTTACAAGGGCGTTTTACAAACATAAATCGCACAAAGATCGTTAAAAAAATATCATAAGGAAAACCGTTCTTGCAAAACATAAAGAAAACAAAACCAGCGAAAAAAATCCACCTCCAATCCTTTTACAGGTAATATCAATATGAAAAATAACTCGTTACGCTGTCGTTTAATCGATTTTATAAAAGAAGGAAATGCTAAATTTGACTGTATATTTTTATGTGACCTGATTTCTCCGCATGTTATCGATCTTTATTTCGGACCATGGTCTATAGATGTTAATTAAATAGTATAATATTTGATAACTTAAAAAAAATGTCAATAATTCAATTCATTACATGAAATAAAAATATGGCAAAAATTCGATAATACAACAGAACATAACAATAAAATTCACATTATTTTATATTCACAGATAATATAAAATACATTAAAATGACTTTTAATAAAATAAACGTCTATACATGTCCAAAATATATTTTTATTTGAGATGATGGGTAAAGTAATGATGTTGATTGATGTCCTACATTCTTCATAAAAATCGTTCGGTAACTTACTTTTAAATCAAAACAACTTTCGACAAACGACTTTTTATACGTCACAAAACAAAACAAACCTCTTAAAACTTTTGGCGTAATTTATCGAAAATTTATGTGTGTATTAAGTAGATGGCGCCGTTATTGGTTGTCCAATTTTCGTCTCCTAGTCATGCTATATCCTCCTCCTCACATCGTCTCTCCTCGTTGCTGAGGGTCCTGTATTTCTATTAATTCGAAACATTCTTTTGGATAATGTCGTGCCATTTATCTCTGTCCGTGGCGGTTGGGAACTGTACTAAAATGGATTAATAAAAATGCAAAATTTTAAAAACATGATTTAAATATCTTATCATCATTACAATTTATATAACATATACGTATTTTTATGGAAAGGAAGACAAGGAATGGACGGTTCACCTGATGATAAGTGACCCCGTCGCCGTTAGACACACGCTATACCTGGAGAGTTACGAGTGCGTTGTCAACCTGGGAAATTGGATAGAATAGGTTTATTGGATAGGATGAGGTTGGAGTTTAGGATTTGGAGACGATAGGAAAGGAAGACGAAAAGGGAAAGCATGGCCATCCGGCATCCCCAAAAGTCATGCATACTTTCTTTAAGCCGACTTTTTAAAGAGCGGTGGAACTTCCCGGGCGAGTACGGCCGTAGAAGTGCAGCAAAAGCTGTGAAAGGATGTCCTGCTTTACCACCTTATGAAGTGCGATGTGGCGTGTGGCGATGTGTCTCAAATTCCACATCACATTATTATGTTAACATCTATATCTCTCTCTCTCTCTCTCTTTGTCAGTTCCTCATGTCTGAGGGTCTTGGTCAGCATGTGTAGGATCGTAACTGGAGCTGCCTCTAGAGGCTTGTGTCTTACGACGATATCCCTTTAATTGGATCGGTCCACCTTGTTGATACGCGACCGCGTGATCTTACGCCTTTGGAGTATACGTATAAACAAAATTTTAACTTTTTCCTGCACGTATAGTAAAGTAATAAGAAAATGCTTAACAAATAAACAATTTTTAAAATTTTGCTTATATGTTTGGTTCAGGTGATCTGCGAAGCGGCTGGACTTATTTTGCCGGTGCTTGGAATGGCAAAGAGGTCATGACATAAGGTAAAAAAATCTTGAAATTCAATATAATAATAATAATAATAAAACTTTATTTCACTGTAACCCTATTTGCATTTTCGGATATTTCTGACCCCCACACTAAGCTATAGGTACCTGTCCTATTGGGGATAAATATAGATATCATGCGAAACCGAGGGAAAGGAAATTTATTATAATGTAATACGATAAAAAAAATCGTATAATATATGCAATAATGTATAAAAAAGTTGTGTGCACACGATTATTGTTTAATATCTTAAGACGGTATAGCGTAATATCTTTTCTCAGCTTTTGCTGCATTACCACGGCCGCGCTCGGGGAAGTACCACCGAACCGAAAAAAAATTTATAATTGTTAAAGCCTATTTTTAAATTTTGTTTTTTACAACATATGTTTTAATTTAAATTATTGTATTGTTATAGATCCTTAATACTGTTTAAATTTTCAAATAAATTTGACTTCTCAAACTTGATAAAGATCGCGTTGGAATATAAGATTTCCAGCAACAAACAAATTACTATTAAATAAAAAAAGAACGATTCAAATATTAATGGCACATTAATTGTGCTACAAAGAATAATTAATATATAGGCTTTAATATATTAATTATGAAATATCTACGACAAACTTTTAGCTCAAGAACATGATTAACAAAAATCCTAGTCACAAAACATGTGCTGCTTGTTTCCATTAAAAACAAACAAAACAGTTCGAAGTTCGAAAACAAAAAATCATTTCAAAAATCGAACGATATTTTATGACAAGGACGCACCCCGTTAGTGGATTTCCGGCAGTAAACAAATAAAGTAGACGTCAAAATAAATACGTCAAACTAAGTAATAAATAAAAAGAATGCTACAAATCTTAATAGCAAATTAATTTTGTTAACATTTATAATAATATGTGCAATAAAGAATGTATTAATTATGAAGTACCCACGATAAACTTTCAACTCAAGAACTTGATTACTTAACAAAAATCCTAGCCGCAAATCATGTGCTTCTTTTTTCCATTAAAGGAACTAAACAGTTCGAAGTTCGAAAACAAAAAGTCATTTCAAAAATCGAACGATATTGTATGACAAGGACGCACCCCGTTAGTTGATTTCCGGCAGTAAACAAATAAAGTAGACGTAAAAATAAATACGTCAAACTAAGTAATAAATATAAAGAACGCTACAAATCTTAACGGTTAACATTTATAATATTATGTGCAATAAAGAATGTATTAATTATGAAATACCTACGATAAACTTTCAACTCAAGAACTTGATTAATTAACAAAAATCCTAGCCGCAAATCATGTGCTTCTTTTTTCCATTAAAGAAACAAAACAGTTCGAAGTTCGAAAAACAAAAAATCGAACGATATTTTATGACGTGGACGCACCCCGTTAGTGGATTTCCAGCAGTAAACAAATCAAAGCAGACGAAATAAAAACGTGAACCTTAGTGGCCGGGGTAGAAAAAAACCGGTACAAATCTCATATAATCTCGCGGCAGGACAGTTTACGACGCTCCCGCTATCCCTTTATATCCCGATCCTGATTGCCTCGCCCTTAGAGTACAGACAGCAAAATGGGAGCACGAATTTATGTGCAAGCAACTCCGTATAAGCGACACGGATTACTTATGACAAATTTATCGCGCCACAAGGCCGGAATGCTAATGCCGGGAGCCGAATGTATTTTCTATTTGCGTTATGATAATAAAGCTCGAATGGAATCTTATGTAGAGATAGTATATACATTATATAGGTAACGCTACCAAAATTAATTGGATTTAATAAATCGTTGCTAGTAGATAAGGTTTTGCTTAATTTGCTGTACTTACCGGCATTTTTATCCCTTAAAAGGCTTATTTTAAAATGTGTTTTTTACAAAACAAACACACGACACCCAAAGAGTCGCGAATACGTTGTAAACCCGGGAAATTAGATGGAATAGGTTTGTTGGATAGTATGGGGTCGGGATTAGGAAATTGGAGAGGATAGGACTGGGAAAAGAAAAGGGTATGAACGGCCATCCGGCAACCCCGAAAGTCATAAATACTTTATTTTATGCCGACTTTGTAAAGGGTGTTCCGTAGGCGAGCGCGGCCGTATACCTCCAACTTGTGAAAATATGTTATACTCAACAACCTAAACCGATCAAGTTAGAGTCGGACTCGCGCGCCGAGGGTTCCGTATGTATTTACCTTTGTTTTGTGATATAATTAAAATTTTATTGTCTAAAATTTTCAACCAACTTTAAAAATATATAAAGAGGATTTCGATTCCATCGTTATTTTTTTGTATGAATGTGACCAGATTTCTCTAAGTTATGAATCGATTTCAAAAATTCGCATTTATTTGAAATGATATAATTATGAGGTATTTCCGTATAATTTTTATGAAAATCTTTCAAATAGTTTCCTTTTTAAATAGAAATAACTGAAAATCGTGTTTACGAACGTTCGTTTCTACGGCTTTTAGAAGTAGTTTTTGCCAAAATAATTATTTCCTTCATTTATGCTGCAAGATATTGCTTCATGTTAAAGGACAATGCCCATTTTTAAACGGCAAACCGTACCAAGTTGTATCAAGTTCAAACATGTTTTTTTGGAGACTAGACTTGTTATATTAACTACTAAAACAGTTATTTTCGTAAAAAAATCCCGGGTTTCGGAGATATTTGATAAATTTGAAAAATTGATTCATAGAAAATAGCTTCTATTGCATTCTACATCACTATGATAGATTGCGCAAACGCCATGTAGGTAAAGCAAAATTCATGCTTATATACTTTAGATTAAATTCCACGCTTAAAATCAAATCCATAAAGCCAAAAGTCCCAAAAAAAATTATGAAAATAATTACTATAAATTTTTGATCTTGATGCAAGAGAATTCTTGGTACTAAGTTTGGGCATTATCCTTTCATGCTTCGTAGACCACAGGAAGTATCCTATTTTGATTAACTTTACAAATGTATGATAGTTGCAACATAAAGGGCCATATATTTTTATTGTGTAAATTTAGACATTAAATTTTTATACAGCTCCAACAGACCTCAAGATTTAATATAATATTTAACTTTAAATAACTCATATAAAGAGTCTTGACGGACAGACAGACAGACAGACAGCCAGACAACGAAGTGATCTTGTAACGGTTCCTTTTTTCCTATGAGATAAGGAACCCTAAAAATGTTGTTGCAGACAAAATTCATAAGAAAAAAAATTTTAGAGGAAATAACCAAAAAACAGAACCATGATTTTGGGTGTCTAAATTAATACAGGACGATAACGGAAACACAATTTACCTTTTAATTTTTTTTTTGTCTACTTTTTGGATACAACAACGGCGAAAATCACTAGAATAGTTTTAAGAATAACGGCCTCATTAAAATTTTATAAAACTTACTAATCCAAGTTTATTTTACAAAAAAAACTGACTTAAAGAACCACATAAACGTACATTCGTAATGTATTATTAGCGTTACGTTGATAAAAAAAACACTGAACTGATTTTTCTGAAAAAAAAATTAAGACCTTTTCGGAAGTATATTCTTTCAGATCAAAATGTAACTTTTTATGGAAAGGTAGACAAACGAGCAGACGGTTCACATGATGGTAAGCGATCCCGTCACCCATAACAACTCGCAACATTCGGAGAGTTGCGAGTGCGTTGTCACCTTGGGATATTGGATAGAAAAGGTTTATTGAATAGGATTGGGTCAGGATTAAGAATTTGGAGGGGATAGGAATAGAAAAAGAAAAGGTCATGCATACTTTATTTTATGCCTACTTTATAAACTTTTAAAATCGGTTCGTAAATGACGGAGATATGCGCGAACATACCTAAAAAAAGATAAATCCGGATAGAGAACCAACTCCTTTTTGGTATTCGTTTAAAAATATAGCAAATATTATTTCCTCTTAATCTAACATTTTTGTTATCGCTACATCATGCAATCTCAGTATAGTGAAGCTAGCAAGTATTTGCACCAATAATCTATATTTTTTTATAGAAAGAAAGACAAACGTGCAGATGGTTCACCTGATGGTTAGCGATCCCGTCGCCCATAAACAAACGCAACATCCGAAAATTTGCGAGTGCGTTTTCAACCTGGGAGATCGGATATAAAAGTTTATTTGATAGGATTCCTAGTTTTTTCCATAGTTTTGTGTAGAAACGGACTCCCAACGTCCTTTTTTAAAGTCGTTTAAAAATATAGTAAATATTTTTTTCTCCAATCTAACTTTTTTGCTGTCTCTACATAACGTTATCTCAGTATACTACAGCTAGCAAATATTCTCACAAACAATTTATATTTAAGCCCAAGATATCGTTTAAAATTATAGTAAATATTTTTTCTCTTATCTAACTTTTTTGCTGTCTCTACATCATGCAATTTCAGTATAGTATAGCTGGTAAGTATGTTCACAAATAATCTATATTTAAGTCCACCCTCACGTGACCTATAACTTGACGCTACTCGAGTCTTGTGCCATTGGGATATTGGATTTCTTTTAGATTAATACAAGGGAATAGGGCATGCAGTAAAAATTTTTATTCGACCTTGGAGCGTGGAGGCAGTTTTATCTGAATTCTTTAAGATATCTTTTCACAGCTTTTGCTGCTCGTTTACGGCCACGTTCGCCCGAGGAGGTACCAACGCCCTTTATAAGGTCGACATTAAATAAAGTATGCATGACTTTTGGGGATGGACATGTATACCCTTTTTTCCCCACTCCTTTCCCTTTCAAATCTTGGATCCCGATCCCATCCTATCTAATAAACCTATTATATCCAACTTCCCAGGTTGATGACGCACACGCGACTCAGGATGTTGTGTGTGTCTATGGACGACGAGATCGCTTGCCATCAGGTGAACCGTCTGCTCGTTTGTCTTCCTTTCCAGAACAAAAAAAAATACTTGATATTATAGTAACATTGACTCTGAGTGTAGTTTCCAAACGACTTCAAAGAATAGACAGATCTTTAATTCGACTGTAATTTTTGTGTGTATGTTTGCTGATTTCCCCGGAAGCTGCAAACCGATTTCTAAAATTATTTTTTTTATTTGAAAGTATATAGTTACGATGTTGTCTCATATAATACCGTTTAAGCTTAAACGTCTATCTTTTACCAGGATTATTAATTATTTTTTTCTGTACACGTCTTCTTTTTGTGGCATAACTTAAAAG
>JAOCPS010594283.1:0-11097 GCA_025505425.1 Graphium colonna | reverse complement strand
AGTGCTGATTTACCACGTGCTCTGCGGTGAAGGGAAACATCGTGAGGAAACCTGCATATCTAAGAAATAATGTTTCTGAGATATGTGAAGTCTGCCAATTCGCACTTGGGCCACGTGGTGGACTGTGCCCAATGCCCTCTGTCTTGGGGAGGCCTTTGCCCAGCAGTGGGACAATATAAGAATAGGCTTACTTTACTACGCCCGCGCTCTCCAATGCTAGTAACATTAACACCGACCTTTATAAACACTGCATCAAATAAAGTATGCATGACTTTTCGGGATGCCGGTTGGCCATGTCTACCCTTTTCTTTTCACACTACTTTCCCCTCTAAATTCTTAATCCCGACCCATCCTATCCAACAAACCTACTCTCTCCAAATTCCCAGGTTGACGGTGCCATAATCTTAGAAGAAATTATTTTATTTTGCATAATTCAAATTCGTTTCGATTTCATAACAACTTGACCCTTTGAGCAAAGGTTAAATTGTTTACTTCGTAATACGCCCTTATCTTGTGTTATTCCAATAGGGTAGTCACCTGAGATAACAGTTTTATTATATTTTATTAAATATTACATTAAATTAATTATAGCCGAACTTGGGGTGAATCGTTCTTTGGACAAACATCTCGGCGACAATATAATAAGACATTGAATCTGCTGCGACATATAACGGATTAAAATATTCAGCATGACGATTAGCTACATTATATTATTATTTAGGGGGTTACCACGATATCTCGTCTGGCTGGGACGTCTAAAAAAATAGATAATAAACTATAATATTATTATATAATAATTAAATGCGAAACAAATAATATGACACATATATTATAAATAAACTTTACATAAGTAAATATAGCCCAGCCAGACGGTGTTATTATTATTGGGGGGAAGACAAGAACTTTTATTATTATTATGGGGGGATGACAAAATTTGTTCTCGTCTGGCTGAGACGTCTAAACATAGACAATGAAGTATTATAATATACTATGTTATAATAAATATAATTATATATTATAATAAACCATGATAATTACAGTTGCAATAAATACGTAACCTGTCTTTTGTCCATATACTCATTGGTTTTGAGCGATTAAGGTACAAATTTACAACGTCCAAACATGCAAAGTATTAATCTCATAATAGTACGAACAATAAGATTAAAAGAAAGCATTTCATTGTATAATAAATGATGAATAACGTGATAATTTTAGATATCGAATGACTTGAAGTGTTTGGCAATATCTATTTATCAAATAATGTGGTTATCAAATAATTTTACCCATTATTAGGATGACTTATACGATACTCATATCTTTTTCAGCGTAAAATACTATATTACTTTAAATGAATATAATTTCTAGTAAATAACTTACTAACGCTTACTAAATTATAGATAAAACATTAATAATATACTTGATGATATTATTAATGTGTTTGTTTTATTTATTTGTCACACTTTGACGTCATACCTATTCAACTCATCGTCAGAAAATTTTGCATATACGTACAAACATTGTATAGCTTAAAAATTACATAAAGGCTTTGTTTAGGCTATTACAAAAATACTGTTCCAAAAATTACTTTCAAGAGAAATAAATAAATATGTGTATGCATATCAGACTCAGACAGACACAGAATAAAAATATTAAATGGTAAAATAGAAATTGAATTTCCTTACAATAAATACTGTCATATTTAGAGATAATAAATTAAAATTAACAAATTAATATTTGGAAAACTGTATTAACAGCAAGTGACCTAAACATTTAAAATATACACTTACTTTGCTTCGATTGAGTAGATGAATATGAAGTATTTTTTTAAGTATTTAAAATTTTAAAAATATATTTAAATAGATATTGTGAGTTACTATTAAGGATTGAAGAAAGTGCCAGCCAAAATATTTATTGACAATCTCCATTAACACCGGCGAAGGTACAAGCAAAAACTGGCAGGAGAAATATTTTATATCGATACGGTAACTTGCAAACCAGCTAACTCCATTTCAGTAATTTTATCAAGGGAACCACAAAAATATTTTTGAAACTAAATACAAAAAGAGATAAATTCACTGTGTAGAGAAAGTAGACATGTTTTTTAAAGAATTTTGATAACATTAGATTTAAAATTTTTGCAGATCATGTGTTTGCCAACTCCACGTTTTCGAGTTAGCCGGTTTGCGAATTAAGGTATCGATAGATAAAATAATAAAGTTGGGTGTGCATTGTCGGTACACTGAAATACGCCAACCGGACGATACGATAAAGGTTATATAACATAATCAGAAATTTAGAAGAAACTAAACGTTTTCGATAAAGTCCAACAGATAATGTGCTTAATATCATTCAAGTCTTGTCAAGAATAAGATATTCTTGTCTAAAGATACACAGGTAGTTGAAAATAATATCCAAATCACATGTCTTTTAGGACAATGTAATCTAATATTATAAATGTATATCTGAGGTGTGTTTGTATAGTATTCGAAAAAACCTAGTAGGGATCTACAGAACCCATTTTGATAAATTTTAGATTTTTTGTCTGTCTCCGTGTTTGTACGCGCATCACATAGTAATTGCTAAGTGAAATTTGATGCGGTTTTCATAGTTAGTTAGATAAGGTCCGATTTAAAATCTTGGTCTAAACTAGGTTTTTAGATATAGTTATTACGATAACAGATAATAGCTATGTTGCTGTACGAAATATTGTTAAAACGATGTGTTATATGGAATGAAATATTTTTATTCAAAGTTGAAGTGTATTGCACGTGATTGTCAAAATTGCTAACACCGCTTCGAAAAGTAAAGCCACTGATCTGAGAATAACCGGCGTAAGAAATTCAGCCGGACCGTTCTTCTTTCATACAGGGTGACGGCAAGTCATCTTTAATATTCAGGGACGTTATGTGTGGAGATCATGTATATTAAGTATAAATGTAATATAAAAAATAAATATTCTCTGACCACTGAGTAAACGTAATCGAAAATTGAGTAGGTAATTAATTACGCGCACAGCGCGGGCCGTGCCAATGAACTGTGCCAGCTGGCCATCTGTTCGTCGCCCGCAAGATGTCCATGCTTTACTCGTTTATTTTAGTATTTGTTCGAAAGGTATGCCTCTAATTTTTTTACATAAATATGATGACGATCGAGTACCGAATGCTTTTCTTTATTATCGTAGGTATTCACCAATCATACTGTATGTGTATGTTTATATTTTTTGACAAATCCTTTAATGTATTTGAAAGAACCTGGAGCGAGCAGTTCATTACCAGGGTGTGTTATATATTCTGCTATTTCGGGAACACGTGTTTGACTTATGTCAAAATAATCACGAAAGAACCGTAATCAACTCCCTAAAGTCAACCGGTCAACGTTTGTACAAATTAGTTCGGTGATAAAGAGTTCGGGAGGCGACAATGTTAAACATTCCCGACTCTTATCAAGCGGGGTCTAGTCGTGGTTAACATTTATCGACAGGATATGATTCTATTTTGAACGTTATGCTTTTATTCTCCTACTTTGTAACGCTTTTAAGAATAATGGGCCAATGGATGAGTGCTAGATTCGGCTTAGTTAAAGCTAAGTTAGGGTGTCTTGTCCTTATTCCATTGGCACATGGGAAATATGGGCTCACATATTTGCTTGCAGGTTGTTAGGGGATTTTTTCGCGTAATACTGCTAATTAAACGGTCTTATAGAATTGTAAACGCACATGTGGTATTGCGTTCAAAAGATAATTTAAGACTGGTCGTATTTAAATGATTTCCAAAATTTGAACAAGCCAGTGCATCAATAGTCTTCAAATGAAAATAATATATGTGCAATGCACGCCGCAAAAAAGAAACAAGATTTTCCTCGAACCTCTCTTTGTGATTTGGACATTAAACATTTGTTAGGCAAAAACGCGAATGAAAAACATCCAATTTGAAAGTTAATTGGGGTTTCCTAATTTGCGGTTTGTTTGTTAATAACAACGTAATTCTGTATGTGTTTTTTTTATACATACTTCTTTTTCCTCCTAGCCTTTTCCCAAGTTACTTGGGGTCGGAAAATATATAAGCAAAGGACAATGTCCTTTTTCTATATGGCATACTGTACCAAGTTGCATCAAGTTAAAAGCTTTTTTAGAGACTAGACTTATTATATTAACTCCTACAGAAGTTATTTTCGTAAAGGAAATGCGGGTTACGGAGATATTTGATAAAATTAAAATACATGAAGCGTAATTGCGTAAAAAATATGAAAATAATTATTTTATAACTTCGATCTTGATGCATTTTTCGTACCACTTTTGGGCATTGTTCTTTACCTTACTGAACAATCTGATGGAGTCATTATTTTTTTTTCATTAATATTTTTTTAGCAAACAAAATGTCAGACCGATAGTGTTATAGATCACAAATTCCTAATCATACATTTTTGTCAATATTTACAACCTGTTACAAAAAAAATTGCAATATGTTAACAGTTATAACCGTTACGAGATCGTAGTGGCTTATGTGTAGTGAAATAAAAAATAAGAGCTTAGTGCCTTTGTAATTGTGCTGTTAGATTTTTTTATTATTAACCGACTTCAAAAAGGTGGAGGGTTAACAATTCGGATGTTTCTATCTTTTTATGTATGTTCGCGCGTATCTTCGCCATTTATGAAACTGTTTTAATAATTATTTTTTATCTGATAGAGTATACTTCTGAAATGGTCCCATAAAATTTACAGAAAAATCGGTTCAGTAGTTTGTTTTTTAAATCATTTTTTTGGAATGCGCGCACATATCTCCGCCACTCTTTTTAAAAATTCGTTTTTCATCTCATAGGGCTTCCAAAAGTCCCAGAAGATTTTCATAAAATCGGATTAGTAGATTGTTTTTAATGTCTAAGTTACGGTTAGTTTTATTATTTATCAAGAACCAAATCAAACCAAACAAACAAAAAACCTAAGGGATTTTTTTTACATTTCATTTATTTTCAATATATTTAGTGTTGCGGGAGTCCATGGGCGGCGGAGATCGCTTACCATCAGGTGACCCGCTTGCTCGTTTGTCTCCTTCTCCATAAAAAAAATCTATGAAATAATATCAACATGATTATGTTGAGACCAAAAATATCGTCATGTTTTTAATATCGATAGTGGCTTTGACTCGAGCCGTAAGTAAATATGTTCAACGCACGCCGCAAAAAAGAAACAAGATTTTCCTCGAACCTCTCTTTGTGATTTGGACATTAAACATTTGTTAGGCAAAAACGCGAATGAAAAACATCCAATTTGAAAATTAATTGGGGTTTCCTAGTTCGCGGTTGGTTTGTCAATAACAACGTAATTCTGTATGTGTTTTTTTTATACCTACTTCTTCCTCCTAGCCTTTTCCCAAATTACTTGGGGTCGGCTTCTAATCCACCCAAATATTACCTGAATTTCGGTTTTTACGCGGAGCGACTGGCATCCGACCTCCGCAACCGATGGAAAAGTTGAATAAACATACGTCTTACGCAAAAATATGTAAAGCCGTAATTTGGAACCTTTATTGATTTTTGACCTGATGAAATTAAAAAATAAGTTTTAAAAAATGGTTCAGTTCATCTTATTGGACAGGGTCCTTTGCATTGGACGAATACAGTTGTGGCAAGTGCGTAACATTTATTATGTATTGCATTAATATTATATTAATATAACTAATCGATGATTATAATATTATATTATTTATGATATTATTAAAAATAAATATTGATTTACCACTGAGTGAACATAATTTAAAGTTGAAAAAATTATTACGAAATTCATGCTCATCCGAGCGCACACTGCGTGGCCGATGCCAGACGGAAGGCGGAGGAGCGGGTCGCGGCTCGCGCGTGCCTTCTGGTCACAGCCGCCACACTTCATTCTCATTTTGGGCTAAAACTATGCCCCTATTTTTTTTTACATAAATATGATGACAATCGGGCACCGAGTAGTAGTGCCGCTGTATTTGTAAATATTTTTAGTTATCCTATTTTTGTGGGATTGATGGAACTCCCTGGTCGATGGTAGTCACGAGCAAAAATAATTTCAATAATATCATGTTAAAATTAACGTCTTATGAATAAACCTAGTGACGCCTTATCTTAATAGGTTGACTTTTGACATTGAATATTGTCAATGCAATGCGATTGCTTCAGTGGCTCGTTTACAATGTGTGTGTCTACCGTTGGCTATCTGGACACTTTTTTTATATAAATAACTAGTTTTTACGGATTGCCTGACCTGATAGTCACTTTCAATATACTAAGGTCATTATATGTACGAATTGCGTATAAAAAATAAATGTAATATTAAAAGTACGTATTATTTGACCCCTGAGTAAATTTAATCGAAAGTAGAGTTGTAAACCCATCGGCGGACACGGCGCGAGCAGCCGCTTCTTCGGGTCAACGAACTGCGCCATCCGACCATCTGTTCGCTGCCGGCTATCCACGCTTCGTTTATTTATTTGAAAATTTTTGCCCAAAACTATGAGTGCTCTCCCTTAATCATTAGTGTCCCGCTAATCATCCTGTATAAGCATTTCTCAGAGAATATCATGGGTTATTTTATAGTACTTTAGGAACCATGTTGCAGTAGTTAAAGTGTTTTTTATTGGCTATTATACCGTTTGACTTCATTGTAGTTGCTAGAGGTCCTTCAATAGTGAAAATTCGTCTTTTTTATGTAATAATTTTAGTATAATTTTTTTAAGAATTGAACTATGTTAGAACTTACGTAACTATAATATACTTGAACTATGTTAGACTTGTCACATAGGATGTTTATATATTATCATGTTAATGTGATGTGTAAAATGACATGGAAGTGTGTTTTATGATTTTTTTAATTAATTTTTAAACTTTATTTGATTTTATTTTGTCATATTTTCTGTTTTTCTTATGGAAAGGAAGACGAACGAGCAGACGGTTCACCTGATGGTAAGTAATCCCGTCGTCCATGGACACACGCAACATACAAAGAGTTGCGAGTGCGTTGTCAACCTGGGAAACTGGATACAATGGGTTTATGGGATAGGGATTTGGATTCGGAGGGGATAGGAACGGGAAAAGAATAGGGTAGACGTGGCCATCCGGCATTCCCAAAAGTCATGCATACTTTATTTTATGCTGACTTTATAAAGGGCGGTGGTGCTTCCCCGGACGAGCGTGGCCGTAAAAATGCAGCAAAAGCTGTGGAAGGATGTTATGCTCTACCTTATAAAGCTTTTTTGGTAATTTATCTTACAGTGAATAGAATCACTATCTTTCTCTCTAATGTTAACAAAATTCTTTTATTATAAACAACTGACATTCTTTCAATTTATTTGTTTTGCATGTGGCTTAACATAGAGGAAGTAACTGTCTCTATTTGCACCATTCGCCACTAAAGGGACACGACTTATATAAGCAAGTATGTATTAAATTAATTAATCAAAACTTTTAACTTTTAAAGGAATCAACGACTTCAACGAGGAAGTCATCGGTCTATGCAAAAAAATCGTCGTTAATGGAAAAACGCGATAGTTAGCATGTTTAACTTAATAGATCATGATGACAACAAATTGAAATCCTTGTTTGTAATGAACTTCGTGTTTAAACCACAAATTAATATTCGCCGTAATATTCATTTCAAGGAGTAGATTGTATTGTTGCGAAGTGTATTTTTGTTTCTACTGATTATTTATAATTTTTTTTACATAAAATTTAGTTAAAAATTACTAGCTGATCCCTGCGATTTCGTCAGAGTATTTTTTTTGTTAAATATAATCATTAACGCTTCGCTCCTGTTTGTCAATGCCTAAAGCCTTTCGTAATAAATGGGGCTGCCCGACAATATTTTTTTTTAATTTGGACTAGTAGTTCCTGGGATATACGCCATCATGTACGAGTTAGGGACCTTCAAGAAACGAGCGTACTATCTAAAAGGCCGGCAACGCTCTTGTAACTCTGGTGATGCTGGAGTCCATGGGCGGTAGTGATTACTTAACATCAGGTGAGCTGCCTGCTCGTTTGCCTCCTTCTCAATTAAAAAAAGCGATCCTATCGCCCATAGACAAGCGCAACATCCAAATTGTCTCGAGTGCGTTGTCAACCTAGGAAATTGGGTAGAAAAAGTTTATTAGATAGGATGCGGTCGGGATATGGGATTTGGATGGCATTGGAGTGGCATAAGAATAGGCTAAACATGGCCATCTAGCATCCATCATCATATCTAATATATCGAATTAATATCTTTGTACATTACGTCGACCTTGTCAATTTAGGTATGTCGGCGCCAACTAAACAATAAACTTGTTGCTTTGTATTTAAATTTTCATGCATTCATTGTAGGTAAACGTTCGTAAATGCTACTAGGTTTTTTTAAAAGGAAATATGAGCTGACTTCAGCTGTGTTTAATATGTGTTATATTTCTATTTTTATCACAGTCTAAGAAACTGTCTTAAACATAAAAACCCGGCCCTAAGAATGTGCAGTGGAGTAACAAATATAGCATTAAAATCTGGTAGTTTTTGGTGGAATTTAAATGTTTTAAAATAGTCAAAATTTGACATTTTCAATAATAATATGTCAGCTTGTGAGTTAGACCTTTACCTATACAACTGTGAAAACCGCATTCAATTTAACCGAGTACTTTTTTTATTTATTTATTAAGGTTTACCAACTAGATATATACAGAAACATTCCAAGACATATAATATATAGTAATAATATATGTACATATTTAAATTATAGGTAAACATAACATTATTAAAACAGACTTAAATTTAGGAGAACAGAAACCTACTTAACTACTACGATTTACATATAATATTAACAGACGCATACAAAAAGATTAAAAATAGTTACAATAATTTACAAAAATTAAAAAAAATATAATATAAAAAAATATTAAATAGATAAAAATTCTAAACAAGATGTTCCTGTTCAATTTATAATTGAAGGCGGCTTATATTATTTTTTTTAATATCTTCAGACGTCAGTAAGTCATTTTATTATATCTAATAGATGCTACGGCGATGTCTTTTTTTCACTCATTTCACGTCTCATTTAAGAGATAACAATGTCCAGTTTAATTTCATCCCTAAATGTACACGATATTTGTGCCCGATTGAATATTAGGCAGAGGGGCTCTGCATGTTTTAGGGGCCTCTGGTTGAGAATGCTGCAGTGTGTTAAAATTTTATTGAAGAAACACAAAACGATGTAATTTTCTATGCATAAAAAAATGAAAAAAGTAGAAAAATGTATATCAGAATGTTAATAAAATATAGTTTAGAAAGCTAAAAAAACACGCTTTCACGAGAAATCGAACTAAATAGTAAAAAATTATAAGTCCCGGCGATCCTAGTCAGGATAATGGGATATGCTTATCAAATTATTGTAATGTCATCGGCCCCTGAAAAGTCTGGAAAGTTTGAATAAAATCTGTCCGCGGAAAATGGGTCAAAATAGTGTTCAAAGGAGTTGGTTACAAACAAGCAAACACACATACAGGCGTAGCTAATAAAAGCGTATTAAAAATACGTGAAAATCACCAATTAAAATATTATTTTATGTATGAAGATAAAAATATTTAACTTTGATTGGGAGAATGTTTATTATAAATTTTTCAATACTTAAAGCGTCGACTTGTAACTTTCAGTTCCACTTTCAATTTTAAATCCTCAACTTAATTTACATCGTAATTTGATGCTGAAACCACGAACGTCTCAGAAGGAAGAAACTATTTTTTGGTTAACGGCTTTAGCTTGAAAGTTACATTACACTTTGAATTTTGCTAACTCAGCTTCATTTTATCATTGCCTGATACTTAATCCAACATCTTGTTCGCAGTAGGTACCTCAACATTTTATAGCATCGACTTAAAACTTTATTAATACTCTCGATATTAATATTTAATTATACCTTTGCCTAATCCTGATGCTGGGGTCGTTTCCGAGAGAACTCTTCAGCAAATAATACCACATACTTGAAACTTTAAATGCTCTTTTAATTTTAAAATTTTAAATTTATACTGTTGCCTATACTGAAGATAGTAAGGTCGTAATAAATATATTTTTTAACGTTTTTCACTTTTATAACTTGCTTATTTACAAATAACTTGTTTCTAAATACAAAATAATTGGTAACTACTAGGTAATAAATAGTAGGTAACTTTTTAACGTCAATGGCATGGATTTAAAACTCAGTCTTTATGTACGTAGAAAATAATATAATCTTTACAAAGTAGGACTCCTCTTTTACGTTATTTTTATTAAAGATAACGTTATCTTCACCCTGCTGTTAATGTACCATTCCTCTTCTTTATTATTTTTAAAAGTAATGATATTAGACCTATTTTAACCTTGGTTGCATTTGAATGTTGGTTTTAAATCATCATTTTCAGGCATCAAGCCAGCTTAACATCTTAAAAAAGGCTTTCGTTTTGCAGTTTGTTATAATCAGCCCCGGATTTTACATTTTTTCAAATTGAGTTGCAGAAATTTGATAGTACTGCCCATCTACATTTTCTTACACGCTGACGGCGAGCAAAATAATAGTAGTAAAGGCGGTGATTTACGTATCAATTCAGTAAGTATCCATAATTTAAATCTGTTTAATATAACTTCTTTATTGTGTTTTTGGAATAAATATAAGAATCGAAGAGTAAGAAAGCCACTTCACTGATTATATTTATATCATATTTCGCACCATGTTTCGTAATGAAAAGCAGCATGTTTTCGTCTCAGTCTATAAACTGTAATAACCTTTTCTCCTTTATCCGTTGTTCCATTCCTGCATAAATATGCCATCTTTTTCCGACTCATTTCTTTTAATTTAAGAGACTCGTTTTTCGTATTCTCTCTGGATGATTAGGCGCTCTTCATCATTTTAAGCAAATTTTTTCTTCCTTTTTAACATTTTATGTATTTTAAAATAGGGCTTTTAGATTTGTTGCATTAAATGATATTTAACTTGTTAAATGTCATTATGTAAATGGTTGGAACATTTCGTTACGCAAATAGTACCTATTGTTAACATAACATCCTTTCACAGCTTTTGCTGCACTTTTAAGGCCACGCTCGTCCAGGGAAGTACCACCGCCCTTTGTAAAG
>JAOCPS010594062.1:0-11098 GCA_025505425.1 Graphium colonna | reverse complement strand
AGATATGCAAGCGCTCCACAACGAAGGGGTCACATGTTTATTATACATTATTATATTAAAAGGATAATGTGGCAAATTAAAAAGAAGGAATATAATATAATTATTGTTTTTAGTTTTCCTTATTAAAATCGATTATTATTTATAACTTTAGAGTGAATAAAATGTCAATTTAAATAAAAAGTAATATTACGATTTGATTATTATTATTTTTCATTTAAAATTCCTGTTATATTATATATCTTACATACGAATTTTTAGTTTTATATAATTGAAATCTTGTTTATCATTCGCCCTTTTCGAAAATAGTTCAGTAGCCAACACTATTATGTAAGGTGTCAAGCTACTGAATAGAATTATTCGAACGTAATTAGTAATCACTATATGATTACTTTTTGTAGAGTCAAATATTTTTATGATTATAAGTATTTTGTGTATTATTTAATACTATTTCAATTATGAATATTAATTATAGTTATAGTGTTTTATTTTATTTATTAACAAGTTTATTTTTAGAGAAAATTACAAAAACCGACTGCAAACGCCTTAAAAGTGTATTTTCAAAACATATCTTCTCCGTTATTTTGATTTTAAAAACAAACTACTAATCCGATTAAAAAAAAAATTTGGACCATTGTGACTTCCACAATGGTCCAAATGTTTTTTTTTTTTAAATCGGATTATTAGTCATAACTCTATCAGATAAAATACGATTTTTTAAAATCAGTTCATAAGTTTCAGAGGTATGTGCAAACATTCCTAAATTTTGTTATTTTTATTTAAAAAACAAATTAATGGACCGATTTTTTTTAATTTTATGAGACTATCTAAGTAAAATGTTCTATCATATAAAAATATATTTGAAATCGGTTCATCAATGATGGAGATAGGCGCAAAAAGTTATAAAATCAATTTTCTTATTTTGATTGAAGTGAAAACTACTGGACCGATTTTTCTGAAAATAATATGGGACCAATACGGAAGAATACCATATAAGATAAAAAAATAATTTTTTAAAATCGGTTCATAAATGGCGGAGATATGCGCGGACGTACATAAAAAATATAAACATTCCAATTGAGAAACTTCTTTCTTTTTTGAAGTCGGTTTAAAATAATGACATATATTTATATGGGCATCTAACAAATTTGAGCTACACTACAATGTAGACTGAGCACAATAAAATAGGCATTAAGTCAACAGCTGTCCAATTAAGGTTAAAAAAAATATAACTTCTAAGTTAACAAACGTTTATTGCCTTGATTGTTTGTCAATCTTCCGCATCAAGGAATAACCGGCTCGTAAAAGGCGGGACTCACATACGTTTGCCTTAACGGCCACGTACGAGGCGGATATGGTTAAAACCGGATGCTTAGGAGCCATCGCTATACCCGGGCCGGTTAACGGGCGGCTACGTGACTTGAATTGCCCAAGTCACAGGCGACGACTCAATGCTCTCGTCGCTAATGTTGCGTCAGGTTCAAGGGTCGACTTGTATAACGCCGTACGTGAACTTTATTTCTGATATACAGCGTGTTTGAAAAATATATCTTAATGAAATTTATCACATGGACATTAATCATATTTATGGATAAGATACCTTAAGTCAAAATATAGTAAACAAGTATTAAGTTTAATAGCAAGAACAGTAATATACTAAACATATATTATAGTCATTAATTCAACAGAAATAACCTTACTACGAACTTGATAATTCTACTTTGCGTAGCATGATGCCCAGAATGCTGGCTGAATTTTTCGCTGAATGGTTAGCTAGCTTAGCCTTTTGGCGACAAAAGAATCGGCCATCTTGTCGCTAGTTCATAATACTTATTTTTTTGCGAATATAAGTATTGGATACATACAAAAGATCTTAAATACATGTAATGTTAAATACATGTGAGAAAGAAACATAAGATCTAGAAATTATTTACTTTATTTATTTTTAATTTCAACACATAATTTTATAAGTAATTTATTAATTTGTCATCAAAAAATTCTTGGAGTGAATAACAGCATTTTTTAGTAAGTTTAAGTTTTCTCTTAAAGAGACAATCGTCTTTGATACCTTTCATTTCCTTCGGTTCTAATAAATAAGGTTTAAACTTTCGGGAACCTTAATGTTAAATATTGTTCTAATGCACCTGTGTGAAGTTTAAATGGTGAATATCAATTAGTAGAGTTGCCCCAAAATATGATTCCATATGTCGAAGAAACTATTCCATGATAACTTGTTATTAATGTTGGTAAGTTTGCTACATTTCTTGACTTATATAAACTATAAGCATATTTACTAATCTTAGAGCAAACATGTTCTACATGTAATGTAAGCCTATTTTCATTTTGTCCCACTGCTGGGCAAAGGCCTCCTCTAGACACAGGGTATTGGGCATAGTCCACCATGCGGCCCAAGTGCGGATTGGCAGACTTCACATATCTTAGAAATATTATTTGTTAGATATGCAGGTTTCCTCGCGATGTTTTCCTTCACCGCAGAGCACGTGGTAAATTAGCACTTAAAATTGCAATTAGGAAATTAACAATTTCATTGGTGCCGGCACCGGGGATCGAACTCAGGTTCACCTGGAGTAAACAGAATTGAAGGCAAGCAAGCGGACACTGAGCCACTACGACTCTACATATCCCTTCGAATTCAGTCTGTTGTCTATTTTTAAACCTGGAAATTCTGTAACCTCACCTTCTTTAAAGGTATGGATATTATTTCTTATGTTTATATTTTTATCTTTATTTCCGTTTCTTTGATTGAAGTTTAATATCGTAGTTTTACCTAAGTTTACTTTTAAGCTATTAATTTGTAGCCATTTTATTATTAAAAGAATACATTAATTAATACATATTAATTCCCGATTCAAGTAATATCAGAGTGTATAGTGAGAGAGTATATAGTGCTGTCATCTGCAGACATTATAGGTAATATAGTCAAAGGAAAAAACATTATTGGAAATAATAAAAAAGGAAAGGGCCTAATACACTCCCTTGTGGCACGCTAAATCTAACACTTCTCACATTTGATGTATGCATTATTTCACATTTCTATTGGGTCATGTTAGAAGTTTCAGTAAGCTGAAACGTTAATCTAAGAAAATAGGTGTTTAAGGAATTTATTGGTCCTTGGACCCAATTAATTATTTAATATTTTTCTTTACTTGGAACAATAAAAATATAATAATAATAATAATAAAAGTTTAGGCCATGGTTTGGTTGCCCCTGCAATAAGGGCCATTTACTCAGATAAATGCCACACATTAATTACCCAGATGCAAAACAATTTTCTGTATGCCATGCAAACATTTTCTGGGTAGTAATATGACCAGCCACGCTTGAGCCGACGGTTAGCAAATGTGCTAACCAGTCATCAAATATAAATATACCATATAATTAATAATATTTAAAAAAAAAGATTGCAAAAGTTAAATTAACACACAAACACTCCTTACGCTTTCCTATGTAATTATGCGTGTTAAATTAAGCACCGCACTAATATAGGCACGAGGTAGAAACGAGCAGACGATTTACCGATGGTTAGCGATCCCGTCGCATAGACACTGGAAGCATGCGCAGAGTCGCGAGTGCGTTGTTAACCTGGGAAATTGATTTGGAGAGGAAAGGAGTAGAAATAGAAAAGGGTAGACATGGCCATCTGGCATCCCTAAAAGTCATACATACTTTATTTTATGCTGACTTTACAAAGGGCGGTGGTACTTCCTCGGGCGAGCGTAGCCGTAAAAGTGCAGTCAAAGCTGTGAAGAGATGTTATGCTCTACAATATTTAAAGTTAATAATATTATTATTAATTTTGTTTACGTAAATAGATTACGGAAGTTAAATTAACATGTAAACATACCTTAAGCTTTCCCATGTAATTATGTATCTTAAATTGAGCATCACACTGTGATAGGTACAGGTGTCTGTGAGAATCTACACATGTTATTGATAGAAGGTGAAATTTTCTCAATATATTGATTGGATTTTGCCGTGAAGATATTAACATTATTATAACGTTGAATATAAGATTTTATTAACTAACTTCAAAAAAGAATGATGTGCTCAATTCCTGTTTCTTTTTTTAATATGTTCGCACGTATCTTCGCTATTTATGAAACAATTTTAAAATTACTTTTTTCTTATTTATTTATCTCAAAACTTCCAAAATGTTCCGATATTTTTTTTTGTAGAAAGGAAGACAAATAAACAGACAATTCACCCGATGACAAGTGATCCCGTTGCCCATAGACACATGCAACATTCGGAGAGCCGCGAGTGCGTTGTCAACCTGGGAAATTGAATAGAATATGTTTATTGGATAGAATGAGGGTTAATACATTATAATAATTGGATAAGGATAAGAATCGGAATTAAGAATTTGGAGGGGAAAGGAGTGGAAAAAGAAAACGGTAGTCATTCGTCATCCTTAAAGTCATGCATAAAGTCAAAATAACGGAAAAAACATGTTCTCAAAAGTACACTTTCAAGGCGTTTGGAGTTGGATATTAATAATTTTTTGTGTAAATAATCTTGTTACATTGTATGTTATGGTGAGAGATATGGTATACAAAAGTACTAATTTATGAATGTTATTACATACTTTTATAATTATTCAAACATTCAGAAATTTGTAAATGCATAACACACATTAATTCACCAAGTTTATTGCGCATGAAACAGATGGAAATTTCATTGCGAATTCTGCTTTCAGTCAGTGCACTCTAAACTTATGCGGAAGCGAAATAATTCTCTTTTATGTACGCAATAAACGATATTAAAGACTTTCAAAAGGAACTACATCAACGGGAATGACGTCTGAAAATATACAGCATGTTTCTAGACGGCATTTCCTTTGTGGAAACAATTTCAATTGAAATGTAAGACATTTCATTTATAAGGTAATAAAACAATTGTCATTTTGTATTAAAAAATGATCTTTTGGAAACTTTCGTACCGTTTATAAAATCCTATATGAATGAATTTATGGTGATGATGATGACGCTGCTCGTCAAATGATTTCTCCGTTACGCCTCTTCAAAATGCATATAAGTTAAGTTTAAATAAATAGAAATAAAGAGTGTTCTTTTTTAACTAACAGTGAAATGGTTTCAACTTTACATAATGGTCACGTTTATTTCAATTCACTTTATTTAAATAAAAACCTTCTAAAACCTAGAATCTAAGCAAATTAAAAATGTTTCAAGACAAAAGATATATTCTTCTGAAAGTAGACGGTCAGTGTTCTGTTGGTAAGTCTTCAGCAGCAGATAATATTTTGTAATAATTATATATTACCAGTTGACGAAAACGCCTTTATCATTAGGATTTATACCCTTTATTAGATTTCTATTATCTCAATTACAGTGAAAACCTTTTGCCAAAAGCTTGAAGATTTTTCGTCCATTTTTTATGGTCATCGTACGCAACCCCTCTAAGCCTAACATCCAAACACTATTCTTACGGTTACACTACGCTGTTTGAGGTCCTCTTAAAATATGACAAAACTACAGTACGACTGCGTACAAACAAACTACGTTACTTTTTTATGCACGTGATGTAGATTTTACACGTATTGATACGCTTCTCATAGACCGCAGTCATCAGATAATTATATTTATGGCCAATGCGGTTGATGTATTGTTGCATACTACAACTAATATACAATGAGACTTGGTTAGTCGATACGCGTGATGAATTTGTATTGTAAAAATCTTTTCTTGGAATACTTTCTTATTAGAAATTCAACTTGTTATTACCTAAAATAATCGGAATCGGATAGAATACTGTATGTTTTACAGTATTCTATCAACATACAATATTTTATCTAAAAAAAATTAATATATTACTAATTTAATTTGCCGGTCTAAAATAAGGCTGCGGTTCTATTATGAAAAGGTTTTTCTGGTGTTAGAGCATAATATTAGCTGATGTTGCACTTACAAGGGCCGCTCTTGACCGGGCAGGTCACACACAAAAAGCCAGCGCATAATAAACAAGTAGTTCGCCGCACATTAGAACTTAGCAATTATTTTGTTGCACATTTATTTTAATAGGTTTTAAATAACTAAACCGATTTTGATACTCGACGAACTTAAAAATTGTACTAAAATTACCTACATGTATTTAAGATTTCAATTAAATTTTAACACTGAGTTGAGAGCTATTGCGGAACATGCATACATATATAAAATGTGTTTTGACCGAAATGTAATTGAAGGCCTTGCTCGCTTTGTTCACTCGGTCACATTTACTTGGCTCGTAAGATGGATAGATGTCTATCTGCTCTTTTTCCATTTCATTTCTGTTTTAGTCCTCAATATCTTATGTACTTCTAACTAATGGTATATTTCTCAGAAGATCAGCGTTTGCAACCGTTTTTTCCGTATGTTGTTGAAGTCCATGCAAAGTTTAGCTATTATCTCCCATATTCTGTATTATATTTATTTTATTATATTATATTTGTAATATATTATAGTAGACAAAGTTGATGCAAAAAATCTTCCGTCAAAATTCTATTTTAATACATAGTTTCAGTCGGAATTATATGCCGGATAGCACTAGGCTTCCTCGGTACCTGCAGTACATTGTCGTGCCACTCTCTGACCTAAATCCGTCCGACCGGATTTGGTTTCCTTATTCCGCGTTCGATCTCGCAGGCAAATTCGCTATACCGCATCGCCCTTTGACGCATCGAATCTGATGTTGCGGGGGCCATATTGAATTTCCCTATCATATTGAATTTCCCCATAAATATATATGAGGGTAATTGCAAGGTTATTAGTATTTCGTTGTCTAATAGTAAAATACACAAAAATAGTTTAAAGTTTAAGGTAAACTATTTTAATTGAAGAATTATGTACAGATGGAGAAATATCGAGCTGCTGATGTACTTATTTGATCATTGACACATACATGAAATCAAGCAATTATATCAACCTTTACTGAGAAAAATGTTCTGACTAGTTTTTGCTCTAATGTATTCGTGACATTAAATATTCTAAAAAGTTTGTTCAGCGCAATGATACCAATGGATATAGAATTTGTAACCTTTGACTATAACGAACTCCAAAATTATCCATTTTCAACCACGTCTCTCTGATTATATGAACGAACAAGCAGAACTGATGTTACTAAAGTTTGAGCGTAAATGTTTCCTCTTACAAAGGCTGGAGGGAAATGGAGCTGGGAAATTGCTCGTATTTTAGAACTAAACCAAGCTTGAAGCTCCACCCGCTTTTGTCAGATTTCGGTCATTTCCTTCGATAAAAACTTTTGTATTATTTCGAATGATAATTCTTTTATTTACTTCATGCAAAGTTTAGTAACGATATCGCGACAGACAATAAAAAATTAGATCATTTTTGATTGCCTATCGCGAACGTGACAGTATAAATGTGATTCAGAATTAAAGGATTTTATTAAATGTAAATAAAAAAAATATTCTTAGTACTAATTCGACGAAATTCATCAGGCTAAGGATCATCACCCCTTCTCTAGTTAATTTCTTGAACATTCTTTAATTTGTTGTTTTATTAACACTTTCTGAAAAAATCTTATTCTAACAGTAAAATTTTTAGTACACTTTTTAAATTTAAAATTAAAGCCGATTTAGCTGCCTAAGACGAGTTTGTACAATTTCCTTCTAAAACTATTATTGTTATTATATAAACAATAACATATTTTTTTTAATAATTGAACGCATTCACTGTCAAGAAGGGTTCAATTTTAATTACAGCGTCAAGTCACAAATTGCAAATGCAAAAATCTACTCATATTTTCTTTTCTTTTCTAGAAAGGCTACCCGTGCTCGGAGACGCAAGAGCTGAGTCCAGGTCGTTGGGGAGGGAGGACGGTTGCAGAATGCAAATGTCCACCGGGTACAGCGCAACTTCCACACTCTTCTACCTGCTACAAGCTGTTTGAGCGTGGTCCATGCAATCCCGGGGAATACTTTGCTCCGGTGGAAGAGTCGTTCAACAAGAGAGGGTAGGTAAGCATCAGTAAACGTTGCATGTTCGTAAGTAGGAATTATTGGAATTAAATCTAGGAAGTAACAGTCATTTGTACTTTCCTTCAGTAACTATGCATGTCTTCATTATTTTTTATTTATTCGTTTATGAATAAATTAAAGTAGTAGACTGTTATAGTTGACGAAAAAAACAAAATGATTATGTGCAACTTGCAAAAACGAGTTGAATTTTTTTTGGTTTGTTAACACATTTTTGTAGCGCAGATGTTTAAATCTATAAGCGGTGGTTTTAAAAAAATAGTGGCAAAGCTATGTCACTGTTGCTGCCGTAAGTTAGTCCGGCTTCAATCACCACTTGACACATAGTCAGCATGAAGTGAAAGAATTGATATATTGTCACAAAATCTTACTTCATCTTCAATCCTATTTCTGCTTTCTAAATTTTGCAATCCATTTGTTTAAAGGCATGCAACATTTTTGCTACTGAGTATGTAATTTGAAGTGTGAAGCAAAAATCCATGGGCGACAGTGATCGTTTATTATTACAGTTATCTGCTTGCAAGTTTGGTTATAAACACGGAATAAATATGACACAGGTGACCGCATTTTCTTCAGCTGTTCGCATTTTCCTTATCGTACAAAATATATGGAAGAAATGAATATATCCAACATAAATCCTGTCCCATCGTTGAAATGACAAATCTTTTCCATCCGTGCATGTCAGCCTACGTGACTTTGTCAGAGCGTTCGTAAGTAAACCGTGTCTTGTGTAATTCGATTGGATTTCGAGGTTGTTCGTGCGTACATGGGGTTACCTTACGCGTAACATAACACCCGAATTGTGTAAGTGGTGGAAGCGTGACTAATATTATTTTTATTGGTAAAGAATGATAAATTAGTAAACGGTTCATATGGTGTTAAGTAATCCTTTCGCCCATGGCCACACAGCATCCGAATCGTCTCCGAAAAAAAATATATGAGGGGAGGTAAATAAGTTCAGGTAAATAAGGGGGGGGGGTCAAGTAGACCGAGGTAGACACTACTTAGGTAACTCATTATTAGTATATATACTAAGTTTGAACTTAATTGGATTATTAGGTGGTTAAATATTAAATATTAACGCGTTAAGAAGTCAATTCAGAAAATATGGAGAAAATTGAATATCGTGCCGTAAAGTTCTTCACCAACAAAGGAAAAACATCTCAACTACAAAAAAATCAAAAACATGATTTTGCATGAGCTATTTATAAAGAATTTGCCCCGGTCAAAAATGGCTAACAAGTGGCATAGCCTTTTCAAACAATGTTGAGACTTGATTGAAGATGACTTCTTACCAGGAGTTTAATTAAACACATAGATTCTGTATAATTATTTTATCCTTTTTCTAGCGTTCGCCAGGGCATGTGCGTGAGGCCGCAGCAGTGCGCGGACTCGACCTTGCTCTACTGGCCAGCGGATGGTCGCTGCTACCACCGGCTTACTCAAGGGCCCTGCTATCCTGGTACCATCCTTGACATCGGGGAAGATGGTCTGGCGAACTGCACGGTGAATTTAAAGAATAAGCTTTTGATGATTAAATTTATTTTGAAATTATTGATTTATATGATAATGAAGCAGTTGTTGATGGTTGAGGTATATAAAAAAAACGAATATTATATTGATTTATTTTAACGCGCTAATCGATCGACGAATATTTTTTTTTAACTATAAATTATATGTTTTATGTAAAAATGATTAAATTGCGTGTAATTTTTTATAAATTTTTCAGTTAGTTTTTAGTGTTTTTTTAGTGTCTATTTGTTGATTTAATTAAGCGCCTTAAAAAGAGGAGGGAGGTTCTCGATTCGGATGTTACTATTTTTTATGTATGTTCGCGTATTGCCGTCATTTATGGACTAATTTTAAAAGTTTTTTTTATCTGATAGCGTACTATACTTCCGAAATGGTTTCATAAAATCTTTAGACAAATCAGTTCAGTAGTTTGTTTTTTAAATAAAAATAATGGAAAAATCCATGTACCCGAAAGGACGCTTTTAAGGCATTTAAAAACGGTTTTTGTATTGTTCTGTACAAATAAACTTGTTCTCTGAAAGTTTCGTGATGTAGAAAAGTTTAGTTTTATTAACGCCATAAACTTTATGTCTTTATTACATCTATTTTTAGATCAGATGGCACATTTCGACTCGTATATATTTTGCTATGGATATATGCATCATTCTATTGTTTATGACCTTTAGAAAATGCTGTTTTCGAAGGGAGGATCTATCTATTCCCCGTTTAAACTAAGCTGCTTACTTAAATTTTGACAGTATTTCAACCACAGGGCTACCATTTTTGATGCTTCTAAAAGTTAATAACTAAAAAAACTTAATTCACAAGAAAACTACTTAATGAGTACTTAATTATATAAAGACTGATTATTTATATGGTTCTTGCCTTAGTGTTTGTTTTAATTAAGTTTTATAGATGAGAATTTATTTTCCACATTATCTTGCAGTGTGCGGTTGACGGTCCTAACTACTGGTCGGCAGATGGAGGATGCTATTCCCATTATACGAGAGGCCCATGTGAGAAGGGACAGCTGTTCCTGCCTGGTTCAAGATGTGGCTGTGACAGTTATTTGCCGCACTACCATAATGAAACTGGATCCTGTTACGAGCTAGGTAAGGTTTAAATTAGAATGCACCGGTAATTGTTAGTAAATTTAAGTCTAATTGACTTAGTTTTGCGATATTAAGTTTTATCTTTATATTGCGGTATGCTATAAAACTAAGGCTCTATTAAGTTTGTATGTATTAGATACATAGTGTCAACTCTATATAACGATACTAAAGGAACTGTACAATTCATGGCGTTATAGTGAGTCGTCGTTAAATGGAAAGAAGAAGAATGAGAATTATGAAAAGTTTTATGAGGGTAGTATGTACATAAAAAATAATCTTATTTGAACACATTTGTGTATATTCTGTTATTTTTATTTGACGTCTTTTTCTGCACCAGTAATCTTGTGTGTGTGTTGTATTTTTTACTTATTTTACTCACATCTTGAAGTTATACAGTCGAGTTTGTTACGGGCTAGGATAATAAATAGACAAAAAAACGCATACTGCGCGGTTTTTAATTTTG